>RJWM01000061.1:0-77615 GCA_004363535.1 Dasyprocta punctata
CTCGTGTTGTAGCCCAAGCCGGCCTCGAACTCACAACGCTCCTCCTACCTCAGCCTCCCGAGTGCTGGGATTAAAGGCGTGCGCCACCACGCCTGGCTAGCAGCAATTTTTTACGATAAGTTTAGTGCTATAAAAGTTTTCCAAAGGTAAAAGAACTCGCTTCTCTTTTGAATTTATTTTTATCAGAACAAAGCAAAACCACAGCCAATAAAGAACTTTCACTGAAATGAACTGAAGCCCTCTAACAAGTGTTTGCTGTGTAAAAGGAAGTTATTTTGAGACCGAATGTAGTTGGGTTTCACTTCTATCCCAAGAAGATCTGACTTTAGGCAAACTTCCCACGATCTCTTACGCCTGCTTTATTGTGTGTAAAATAGTAGTAAAATAGCAACCATGTCGAGTTGTTAGAGGCTTCCATTGGATGATGCACATTCAGGAGAGTGCTTGAGACATAGGAAGCATAGAATAAATGCTGTTTGTGAGGAAGCTGTGCTTTCTAGGCCCGATGGATGAAGAAATTATTAAGCCATGGAATTATATGAAATTAATTGTCAGCTATTCATGGGAGTTATTTTCATTGCATATTACATTTCCTTTTGATGGGCTAAATTGTCCCACAGTTTTCTAACAACTAAAGCAATTACCTAATAAGTAAACCAACTTCCACTGGCTTTGGCCTTCTCACAGACTGATGTCAAATCTCTTGGATGATTTACACGAGACTTCTAGATTTAACTTCCAGAATTTTTCTGGCAAGTGGAGAAAATTAGAATGGAATAGAAGATGACTATATAGATATTGATTTAGCTGAGTGTATTTTGAACTTCAAAAGAAAGTACATTCTTGCTATCAGGGTTGTATTTAGAAGCACTTAATCTTATGAAACATGGGATGGTTTGTTAATGAAATCATTCCGAAGTAACTTCAAGTTTTACAGCTATGTTATTCAAAGCAGACACAGGTGTCTAAACTCTTTGTCCTGTGTCATTCTGTAATAAGCAACGCTATATAAAAACGGAGCAAAATGTGTCAGTGGATGATAGATATTTTAATTAAACACTCTGACATATTTCTATCATTATATGGAAGCCATACTAAGTTGAAGCAAGTGTGATGTTGACCAAAAGTCACCCTGTACTTTAAAGTGGTTCATCTGGCAGTAGTGTAAAAGTGTTGCTAGTAGAGCCACATTGTGACTTTCAAGAACTCTAGGCATTTCTACCATAATGGGCTTTTCCCTCCTTTAAAAAAAAAGAACTATAAATTAAAGTCTGTCTTGGTATAAAAATGAGTATAATCCTGGTTAGATTCATTATTACACATTCATTATTATTAGATTCTTTTCTTCTAGTTTTAAAACAAACTGAAACATGTCTGTAATCTCTCAGAGTAACATGGCTCTTAGGCACTGTACCTATTGTACTTTCCTCCTGGATAAATTCATCCTGACTAATAGTAGAATTGTGTTAATCCTTCCCTTTAAAAGTCATGTGTCAGGCTGAGGATGTTGCTCAATCATAAAGCATGCAGAAGGCTGGGTGGGGTTCGATTTGAGGATTGCAAGCAGAGAAAAGCCACGCATAGCCATATTCCCGGTCATACTCAGGGGACAAAGTAAGGTCACCACTGTGATCCTTAGATTTCTATAAGAGTAACTTTTAACTGTAGAATAGAAACTCGATTCAGCCAACTACCAGCTTCATCAACAATAGAAAAAAAATCTCGTCTTTAGCATAGACTGACAACTCTATCCTAACTCCTTCCAACTTGGCCTAATTTCTCTCAATCACCACCCTGGGCTATAGATCTCCTGCTTAGCAAAATGACAGCAAAATGATTGAGAGCTATTTTGTTTCCTTTTCTCATACTTGACTTGAAAAGATACCAGCATATTTTTGTTTGCTTGTTTGTTTTGTTATTTGTTTGTTTGTTGGCTGAACCCATCTCAATACTCAGTATTGCAAATGTATGCATGAACTTCTGATCATATGGGGAAAAGAGCCCTTAATTTGGGTCAAAATAAAATGATGTTAAAATAATAAGATAGAGTAAATTCTTTAAGATTTTTATTTTATCCTCTCTCCTAGGGGCTTTTATTTTATTTATTTTATTTTTTGTGGCACCAGGGATCGAACTCACCACAACCTCACACCATCCAAGCAGGCGGTTAAACCACTGAGCCAAACTCCCAGCAAGATAGAGTAAATTCTTATGCATTGGTTGCTACAGCATATGGTAACTGATAATTTTAGAATATGTTGCAAACTTTTCCAATTAAAATAGAACATAAATCATGATGAGAAAATGATTTGAAACAAGAGAGAATATACAGAGTGAATAACATATTCACAAAATTTAAAACCTGGATGAATATAGGGATCACTGATAGAATTTTGCCACATCAGTAAAGTAGATGAAAAGTTCAGGAAATTTAGAAAATGAAAAGACCGAGATTGCAGGATATGTCACATGACCCAGACAGCATTTTCACTCAGCTTGACTGACTTCTGTCTTCTTCTTGAGTCCAGGGCCCTTACTTTCCTTTTGTTGGAGCAGAGATCCCAGATGCCCAGCCACCCCTTTCTCCACAATTGTACAGCAGGTAGTGAGCAGAAGCTGCTTTCCTCTTCATTTCCTCACTGAACTCCATTCCCTCTCTCTCTCTCTCTCTCTCTCTCTCTCTCTCACACACACACACACACACACACACACACACACATGTACATTTTTTTCCCAGCCTCTTCTCTGGTCTTGGAACTTAGGAATGCCTTTCCCATGGACATGGGAGCCTTCCCTTTGAAAAGCAGTCATCAAGAAAATGACTTAGTTTTTGTGGGACAGCAGGAACCTAACTTTCATAAGTGCCAGTTACTGAACATAGAGGACTAGTCACAAACTCCCTCTGACCTCTTCCGGTACTTTTCTACTAGCTTACGTCAACTCTTAAAAACTCTCTCACCTTTTAATTCAGAGGAACTTAGTTCAGTTTCTTTGCTTTGATGCAATAAACTTTAATACAGTCTTCATTGCCTGACAAGTTTAAACTTGTCCAGTACAATTTTTCTTTTTCACATGGAAGGCAGATCATTTGAGAATCAGTAAATGTTTAATAAAAACCTATTTAAAAAAGACTAGAGAAGAAACAATAACTTGAAGCAGTAAAAGAACATTTTATGAATATAAGGAAGTCTCAAGTCAGCAAGCTAAGATAGCAGAGTATAGGAATAACCAATGAAAGAATTCAATATATACATATGGCAAACTGTCTTATATTTCAAGGACAAAAGCCTTTATTATGAGAATTTAGGCAAAGGGGAAGAAGACAGCCACCTTAGGGGAAAATAAGTTTGATTAACTTCAGCATTAGAACAGAAGTTGTGATTATTTATTATTATTGACGTGATCACAAAACAACACAAATAGCCAATTTTTTGGAGAAATAAAATTTTAAGATTTTCCAAAGCACATTTTGACTTTAAAATAATGTATCTGAAAAAACTATGAATTTATTTATTTATTTATTTATTTTTGGTACTGGGTATCAAACTCACAACCTCACACTTGCCAGGCAGGCACTTATGTCACTGAGCTAAATCCCCAGCCCTGAAAAAACTGATAGAAGAGATAAGTCAAAAGACAATCTTATTTTTATATTTCAAGTATAAGAGAGAGATGTCTAGTTTCTTGAAAAAAAGGAATAAGAAAAGAATGTTTACTTTCAAAAAAAATAGACAAAATAATAAACAAAATGGTTTAGCACATCCATATTACCACTAAAAATAACTAACAATAAAAGGGGACATGGAAATATTTACAAGAAAATTGTGACACATTATTATGATGGGTACCAACTCTCAAAGACAAAATTTAACCAAAGTATAAAGAAAAAATGTGCTCCAAGGTTGAAACAAAGACACGAAGTCATGATATAGGCTATTTATAAAGTAAAGTTTAGAAGCCACTTACCATGACATTAAAGTTTAAACAAGATGGGGAAAATGTCAGGGAAATAAAACTAATAAAAGAATGAGATAATCAATGTTGAAATGTTCAACAGAATTCAAAACAGAGGATAAAATGTATATAGTGGATTAATTTTATAAGTGGTGGGAAAATTGACATTATAGACAGATACACTCTAATGAATCAGAACATGCACAGTTTAAAACATAAAGAAAAAGTCCTACTAATAAAAAAATAATAATATGATAAATAAATACCAGCATACTGGATTTAAATGACAGAGGTAATGGAATTAGCTTATAAATCACACTTGCTTTTTAGAGAAACCCAACTTATTCTCAAACTTTCTTGCATTGAAGCAAAATGCACCCATGTGAAGTCACAGAAAAGTTCTCCAAAATTTCTAAGAAGAACACACTACACTTACTACATCCTGTATTCATAATAAACTAGGTTTTTAAAAAATGAGATAAAAATACCTACTGCAATAGACAGGTGGTTAAGAGTAATTGTAGTTACCTGGATTATGAGACTCATGGAAAGGTGACTGGGTCAGGGTTGCTGGTCTCATAATGGATGAGTCCACAGAATATGTGTTGGGAGGTGGGGCCCAGGTGGAGGTGCATCACTGGGGCCATGCCTCTGGGTGTGTATCTCTTTCCACTGTTCTCCAGTGCTCTGGTCCTGGTCACCGTGAGCAAAGCAGCTTTGGTCTGCCATGATATTCCTGGCTTGGAGCCAAGATAGGAAGACTTGAAAATTCTAAAACGGTGAGCAAAAATAAACCCTCCTTCAACTTGTCTATGTATTTGGTCCCACCAAGGAAAAGCTGACTAATATAAATGGGCTCCCCAGAAACTAGAAGCAACCTATTTATGAAGGGAGTAAACTCAGAAAAAAAAAAAAAAACCTGTGAGAAAATGGAGAAACTTTATTAAAGTGTTGGGGTGAAGGGAAGGTTACAGTCAGGCCCAGTCTGTCCTGGTAGAAACTCTGGTGTGTGTGTGAACCCATAGGGCTATCCTACCTTCGGGCAAGGTATCTAGATTTTGTATTTCCTTATCACTAAGTCACTGGTTGCATGTGCCCTGCGCAGGGTGAAGCAGCTCCTAGGCAAGAACAGAAAGGGTGAACCTCTGAGTTCATGGTAGCAGAGAGACATGTGCACTGAACAGCAAAGTGAGGTGTGGTTGGGGAATTGACATCTACTTCAGCTGTGCTTCCAGTTAAAATTAATTTTAGCTTCAAGAAAGGAAACTCTGATGAAAGTGGTCTGGATAAGAAAAGGCTTTTCACAACGCATGAAATCCAGAGACAGGCAGCTTAGATCTGTTCATCAGGTCTGGGATATCCTAGAATATCTCTGCTATTTCTCCCTTTCTGCTGTTGTATCCAAAGAATGTGGTTTCATCCTCATGTTGAAGATGACTGCTGAACATTTGATCACATTCTATATAGGAGACAAAAGAAAAAGTAAGATGTCTGATAGACCTTTCTTGGTAGTGCTGTTTCTATCAGCCTAGGGTTGTTTTGCACAGTTCAGATGGAAATCATGAATTGGCATAGTGCAACTCCACTAGCAGTCCTCAAGTCACTAGATGATACCACATAGTGCTGGATGCCAACTGCTGACTCAGTTAAACACTGGTCTCTGCCACTACTGGTTATCATCATCCAATGCCAGCTTAAACATTGACTGTACTGAATGCTGGTCTCTACCGCTGGTCTCCATTGGCTGCTGATCTGTGGAGCTCTTTGGTGTTCACTGCTCTTGAGTGTTTATTGCTTTCCTGGGAAACAACCACTTTGTTTACATGACTCAGGATAAAATTCTCAAATAGATTTATAGGACCTTTGGAGTCCATATTGCCTGAGAAATAAATCACAGGCAATTCTACAGGAACACCAAAGCGAGTCTTTGCTTTAACAGTAATTCTGTTGCAGCACAGGGCAGTCCGTACACAGGAGGGTGTGCACCTAATTACTCCAAGTGAAGGGGCTGGCGAATGCTGCTTGTATAGCATCTGAAGGCCTTTTTCAATGAAATTCAGGATTTAAAGTTTGCTGCGAATGTCCTGTATGCAAAGAAGAGGCCCAGATCCCTCCCTTCCTGATAGTAGCGATCCCTTCTTTCTTCAAAAAGGCAACAGTAACAGTACTGGCTGAAGTGACTGGAGTAGGGAAGGGGTCCTTACATAGCCTGGCTGCACTCATGTTGGAGTGGAGAATGGTGGTCTGATAGCCAGGGAGGGCACTAAAGAAAACTGTCCTAGTGCACTTGGGTGCAAATGGGGGCAAAGAAAGTGATGGGGAGGGCCAGCCTGCTGCTGACCAAGCCACACCCTTATCTCTCCACCCCCTGAGTCAGGTGCTTCTTGTTTTTTCTCTGTTTCAGCACCACCCAGCATCTGCTGCTCATATCTAGTTGGATAGCACTAGACCCTAGCTGTGAGGACATGAGAATTTTAGCACCCGCCTCCTATAGGAATGGGAGATGGATGAGGCGGGGGATTTGGAAGGACTCTAAACACTCACAGTACTTGCCAGCTCAATCAAGTTTACATTTGAGATAAATATGTCTCTTAATTTTTAGGAAAATAGAAACTCAATTTTATTATGACATGCTTATAACAAAAAGTACATATAAAATTAGGAAGTAGACTTGACATAAGAAAACTCATTTATATAATTAGAACTGAAAATAAAGGAACTAAGTATTAAAGCAAAAATTAGAAAAAACTAAAATATTTAGGGACAAAGAGAAAATTAAAAGCCAGTTAAATTTAAAAATTATAAAAAGATGGGGAAATGTCATTGCTAACTCAGTGTATGTTCTTTGATAAAGTCAATAAAACACACCAATACTTGATAAGACTTGTGGGAAAAGAGAAAAGCAATATATTAGGAATAATGTTGCAGATATAATACATATTGTAGGTGGCATTTCTCTAAAGACAAAATACAATGCTATGAAATTTCTATGGTTTTAAAAAAAGGCCCAAAATATAAATGAAGAGAAAGTTTTTTAGTTAAAAGACCAAAATGCATTCCATAATTAATAGAAAACTTTGGGGAAAAAGAATAAAGCAGTCATTTAGTTTCAAATTAAAATGGAAGCAACAATCTGAGCCAAGTATAGTAATCTCAGCACAGTTTAAAAATAATTTTTGAAATTTTTAAAAAGGTACATGGATATTAGATATTTTGCTTGCCAGAATTTTTCTTAGGGTAAAAATGAAATATGTGCAAATATATTAATATGACTAAATATACAATATAGCAATATTTATCAGCACTATATAAAGAAATACTTCATGCTATTTAGATATCCAGCTACAGGGCATTGTGGTTTACTTAAACAGTGGAGATACTGGTTAGATAGTGCTGTTTGAAATTACTGCTGCTGATCATTTCTAATCTGTATAAGTAGTGAGTTTATATGGTCCAACCTACTAAATGCACACAAACACATATTTATATATCCTGATATTTTATATGTGACTATGTCTGAATGGGGAGAGTAGAAGTGACTTAAACTGTCTAGTTAGGCTTGACAGGAGGAGCAAAATGAGCACATAATGTACATGTATTTCTTTGTAATTCTCCATTCAACTGAATTTGCAGTGGTGGGACAGTCCTTTGTGTAACCATTATATTCTTGGTGCAGGGAAAATCTCAAGAAAAGTTGAACCTATGATTTAATTATATTTATAATATAAAATAGAAATTTTAAATTACAAATGAGGAAAGTTATGGAAATAGTTCATTAAATTATTTACAAAAACGTGTAGAAGGGTTAAAGCAGTTTTAAGACTATTGTGTTTAATTTAATTTACTCCTCTAATGTACTCAGTATGTGTAGTGCTTTTTCTTCTCTAATGTATTCAGTGTGGGGGTATCTGGTAAGATGCTGTTAGGAGATATTATGTCAACTTTCTGTCCATCTTAGAAAATGTCCAATTAAATTTCATAAATGTACCCTGATGTGACTAACAAAAACTCCAGTCATATATGGAGAGATACACTATCAAGAGAACATTCCTATGTATAACTTTAGAATAGAAGGAGAACATAATATTTTAATATGTAATTGTGGTTGATGATATCACATCATTATGTTTTACTGATTCATTATCCAAAATTTCTCAAATTTGTAAAACGAAGTCCTTGGAGATGTGAAATGATTGTGATAAATCAAGCTAGTGAGCTGCCAAGAAATCTGCAAAGCAGCACTGTATCTATTTTCTTTTCCAGCCCTGTGAGGACCATGAGAAACCACAGGCTGCAATACACTTTAATGTGAAAGAAGATTGAAATACACATTTGCTCAGAAATTCTATTAGTGCCTCTATTGAGGAAAAGGCAAAGAAAAGCACTGAAGTGTTAACGATTTGCCTACAAATTTTTTTGTCCAAATGTTTGGATAAGCTGACAGGAGTTACTTCTATAAATAGCCTTTCTTTTAAATTATTTCACTGATGTGGCACTCCCTGATCCAGTAGCATTCTTTAATACCCCTCTTAACAACAAAATGTTATTTTTGCACGTAGAATATTAGGGAAAGAATCAGCATTTATAAATTCTCTCTCTTTATTCATAGGGTAGATATATATTTTATTTAGGCTCAAAAATTATAATTGCTTTGTTAGTTTTACTAGACAATGTATGCTTCCAGTTGTCTTATGGATGTGGTAATCTCTAGTGAGATGAACCTTTGCATTCTATTTGTAAAAGAGATGTAGTTTGTGAGTATGAATTTGGACTTTATGTGAAGAATACTAGATAGGTATACCAGGAGAAGATATTTTTAAATATTATTAATAGATGGATTTGGTTATAATATTTTGTTGGCTGATGTCACATTTAATTTGAAATTTTTGAAATATAAAATGCAGCATCCTCTGGAGGCAGAGGCAGGCCCTGCTTCCATGTGCACTCCAGCAGCCATTGGCAGACACTGCCTACAGGTAACCAGCTCGGGTTGGGAGACAGAGGCAGGCCCTGCTCCCCCACCCCCAATACTCCAGCAGCCCTCCAGAAGCTTCCGCCCCAGGTAGCCAGCAAAGGCTGTGAAAAACAGCAGCTGGCCCTGCACCAGTGCACCCAGTGGCCACTGTTAGATACCCATAGCCAACACTGGCCAGGAGAACCCAGGAGCACCAAACAGTCATGCTCAGGAGAAATTGTAGCTAATGTGGGAAGTGCCTGGGACCCCACTACCCACTTGTTTGGAAGAACCCAAGAAAATGTCAAGACAGAGAAGCAAAAGGCAGTCCCTGGAATCCAACCCAAGCAGAGCAAGTCTAGGAGATGAAAACATGGAAGAGACTGAGAGTCACACACCTGAAGTTTCTGAAGTGATGGCAACTGAAGTAAAGAGACAACTTCATGAGGCTATAAGAGAAAGTAGAACAGAAATACTATCTCAGGTAAAAGAAGGAATGAAAAGCATAAGAAAAGAATTGATAAGCGTCTCTAAAGAAGACATAGATAAAAAAAATAGAGAAGCATAAGAAAATGAGGGAAACCATGAATGAACAATATAAGAGAGATTTAGAATACATGAAACAGAGTCAAAGAGCTATCCAGGAAATTAAAAACTCCACTGAAAGTTGGCAACACTGCTTGAAAGAAGCTAAAGATAGACTTTCAGACTTTGAAGACAGGTATGCAGCTTGAGATAGTGAAAGGAAAGAGCTCTTAAAAATAACAAGAAACTAGGAAATAAGAGTTCAATGACTGCAAGATGATGTAAAGCATAATAATTTAAGAATAATAGGTGTCAGTGAAAAAGCAGGGGTCAACACAAATGACATTAAAATTCTATATACAGAAGTAATAGTAGAGAACTTCCTAAACATAGGAAAAGGACGTGATATATTGATAAGTGAGGCATATAGAACTCCAGCTAGCCATAACCAAAATAAATCTACACTCAGACATATAATAATCAAGATCCCAGATATTCAACACAAGAACAGAATATTAAAAGCTGTTAGAGAAAAGAAACAGTTCACCTATAAAGGAAAACCCATCAGAATCACAACAGACTTCTCAACACAAACCGTCGAGTCAAGAAGAGCTTGGAGTGAAATATTTCAAGTCCTGAAAGAAAACAACTTCCAACCCAGATTGATGTACTCTGCAAAGCTATCTTTCAAAATTAACGGAGAAACAAGATACTTCCATGACAAAGAACAACTGAAGGAATCCATGACCACCAAACCAACCCTACAAAGAATGTGGAAGGACATTCTAGAGAGAGATAAAAAAGATCATGATTCCAGGAATAGTGGCGAGGGGATCGCTGAGTGGGGCAGACAGTTGAATGGAGGGGAAAATAGACAGCCAATGGCAGGAAAATAGCAAGGCAGAGAAGAGGCAGTGCATGTTGGCCATATCCATTAATGTACATGGCCTCAATTCACCAATAAAAAGAAACACAGGCAGAGTGGAACAGGAGACAAGATTCATCAGTATGCTTTGTTCAAGGAACACATTTAACTCAAAAGGAAATTCATAGACTGAAAGTCAAAGCACAGAAAACAATGCTCTATGTGACAGGGAATCAGAAAAAAAGTAGGGATAGCTTGCCCATCAACAGCAGAATAGGTAAGAAACATACGGCATTTCTATACAATGGAAAGCTACTCAACTATAAAGAAAGATAACCTCGAAGCTCTTGTAGGTAAATAGATACAATTTGATATCATGCTCATGGGTAAAATGGTTCAGTCACATGGGTGAACATCGTGCTGTCACCCTAGTATAAAAAATTAAAGGAGTTAGTGGAATCCAAAATGCACAATAGATGTTGTGAAGGTGAAAGGGGAGAAGATGTCTAGAGGGGGAAGGCAGTGGCCATTGTTAATCTATATCCTGTTTTGAAGCCCTGTGTTGTTTTCATTGTTCTGTTTAGCTTGGTTTTATTCTGTTTTGTTTTGTTTGATTTTATCATATTTGATGGCATGGATAGCTATTTCAAAAATAATAAAATGTATTATAGCAGCCATTATTGATTTCTTTTTATTTTGAAGCCCTGTGTTGTTTTACTTGTATTCTTTTGATTGTTTTCATTCTATTTTGTTTTGTTTGATTTTATTATGTCTGATGGTATAAGCAGCTACTTTGAAGATAACAAGATGCATTATGGTAGCCACTGTTGTATTCCCATTGTCTTGTTTTGAAGTCCTGTATTGCTTTCATTGTTTTGTGTTGATTTGTTTCATTCTGTTCTGTTTTGTTTGATTTTATTTTGCCTGATGGTATAGGAAGTTGTTTTAAAGATAGCAAGAGGCATCATGTAGCCATTGCTGGTTTCCTTTTATCTTGTTTTGAAGTCTTATATCACACTCATTGTTTTGTTTTGATTGTCTCTATTCTGTTTTATTTCTTTTGGTTTCATTCTCTTCAAAATAAAATAAAAAAATATTACAATATCCTTGAATACAGTGCTGCCTGGTAGTAAACGATTTTTTAAACCAAATGGGGCTTCATTTAAAAAATTTTTTTCTTGAGCAGAAACATTAAAAAATATACACAGTCGAACTTACATGCTGTGAAATTTTTTTGTAATTGAAATATCCTTAAGTGACACAATTTGTCAGCAAAATGCAAGACCTATATTTTCCTATCACTGTCATTCTCAAATATGTTCATGTAAGGAAGTCCTTTTTTCCCTCAGAGGAATAAGTCCGAGAGATTTTTTGAAGGTATGAGACAAGAATGGGACTGGGCTTACAAAGCAGATGCAGGCTTGACTGTGTTTAAACCCAGTTGTGTTTGTTCAGCATTGGGTAGGGAAGAGATTGCAGTAGATCAAAAGCTATATAATAAATTGTAAATATTTTATATTTTAAAAGAATGCATTTTTCCTTATGTTGTCTTTTTACCTTTGTACCTAATGGCACACTGTTCTCTTTAATGGAATTTGAGAAATGTGTGCTTGAAAGAGGATAATCTTTCAATTGAGCTTCATGTTTGTCAAGGGCACTGATGGCTGATTTCATTGCAGCTCTAGCACTTAAAATAACAGTATTCACTTTATGATCAAGTAGCCTCAAAACAGTTCTTTAAAATGAATGCTTCTTTTATATTTAGTAAGTTTTTCAGTGCACACCAGGGTCCCTCTTGCCTGGGCTTTCCCGGCGACTCTCCTTTTGACTTTTCCATTAAACTGTACAAAATTAGTGTTGACTGATTAACATCTCACTTTAAGAGCTCTACTAAAAGCCATATTCATGAATCAAAGTCAGTGTGCACCACTGGTAATTAACTTGAAAAATTCAGCTTTCTAGGCTAATCATCTCCTGGCTGCGTTATGTAACTGCTGTCAGTTCACATCTCCAGAACAATTGGAGTCCACTAAATGGGAGAGGGAGGCACAAGAACGTGTGATTAGGGCAAGTTCTCTACCTGGGAACATACCCTGATTAATATTCTGCAGCATAATGAGGAAACAAAAACATTACCTTCAAAATGTTGACCTGGGAGCCCTACATTTATAATTATATAAAAACTGTCAATAAAAGGTCAAACTGATGGTAACTGTAAGTGGTGAGAGGTGGTATAAAAATCACCTTAAGGTTCCCATATGAGAGTTACTGAGCAAGACTCCAAACAGGAGGCAGACTATACCACACAGGACACTGGGCTTAAAGAGTGCTGACTCCACATTAGACAGGTTCAAATGCTGGCCTTTGTTAGGTCTGTAATTTTGGAAAAACTAATCAACTTCACTCAGTCCGTGTTTTTTCATTGGAAGAATAGAAATAATAATTTTACAGAGTTTATATATTTAAGATTTAAAGTAAATAATACCTTTAAACCATTGCTTGCAATTAGAGGGATGCAAAGTAACTGTCACATATTGTATTTCTAATATTATTGCAATTAATCATTAAAGAAAAGTCAAATATGAAGGTTTTATTGTAATATAATATATAATATAAGCAAGCTAAATGATACAAATGAATTTTAATAAGATTCAGAAATGAAGAATCAACATCTGTATTGGGAGAGCTCAAAAGAGGAAAAGTTGATTTTGGAGATATTCTTCAGGATATACTATATCTTCAGAAAAATATATTTTATGTATTAAGTAAGTTGAATCTACTTTAAAGGTAGTGATCAAAATAATGCAGCAGGAAAGCATCATGTATAACTAAAAACAATGAAGCAATCATTTTACAAAATGTAAGATTTTGCAGTAGAGTAGAAGATTATACTACAAAGGAAAGTTGGATATGTATTATGGATTGATTGCATTTAAATAGTCATGAGACATTCCACATTTTCAAAGAATAATTGTTTGTTTTTATACATCAAATATTCTAATACCAGAAAGTTCCAGATTGTCTATATTATAACACTAGGTTTACCTTCCTGTAAATGTCTTATTAATAACCAAAGGCATTTATAAGCTCTTACAGATTGGAATCTTATCTCAAATGGATAAAAGCCATTATGATAAACCCACTGCCAACATCCTACTAAATGGGGAAGAACTGCAAGCTTTTTCTTTAAAATTAGGAACAGGACAAGAATACCTACTTTCACCACTCCTGTTGAGTATTTGGTAGTACTCCAAAGTTTAGTCAGAGCAATCAGGCGAGAGAAAGAAAATGAAGAAGTCAAATTATCATAATTTGCGTATGACATGAGCTGTTACATGGAAGACCCAAAAACTCCACCCAAACCAATAAAATTAACTCTGAGAGCTAATACAAATTTAAGCAAATTGGCAGGATACTAAATCAATGCAGATTAATCAATACTGTTCCTGTACCTCAACGGTGAACTCACTGAGAAAGAAATCAGGAAAACAGTTCCATTCACAGTAGCTTCAAAAATTAAATACCTCATAATTTACCTAACCAGGAAGTGAAAGACCTCTATAGTAAAAACTGCAGTATTCCAATGAAAATACAAATAGCAGCCTCCAAAGAACCGGAAAACACGGTCCTAAAATTTATACAGAATCAGAAGAGACCCACAATACAGAAAGAATCTCTGGCAATGAAAGGAAAGAAAGAGGTATCACAATCCCAGATTTCAAAGCTACAGTGACCATCACAGAAACAGACATGTTGATAAATAGGACAAAAATAAGGAAGCAGAAATAATGCAAGGCACCATTGCCCCACAAAAGGGGCTAAAATCATTTGATGGAGAAAAGAGAGCCTCTTTAACAAATAGTGCTGGAAAAACTGTCTCTCCGTATGCAGAAGAATGAATCTAGACACACGTCTCTCAAAATGTCTCCTACAGGATAAAATAGTTAAAACTCTTGAAGACAGTTGTAGGCAAGCACTTTGTGAACAGGGATCCAATTGCCCAAGAAATGGCACCTACCAACAAATAGAATTGTATCAAATTAACAAGCTTCTGGAGACAAAGGAAACAATCAACAGCATGAAGGGACAACACACAGAATGGGGAAAAAAAATGTTGCCAGCTACTTCTCAAACAGAAGACTAATATCTGGAATATATAAAGGACTCAAAAAATTAGTCCTGGTCAAAGTAAAAGATTCAATAAAAAATGAGAAGTAGTACAAATGGCTAGTGGGTTAAAGAAAAATTGTTTGGCATCTTTGACCATTAGAGAAATGCAAATTAAAACAAAACTGAGATTTCATCTACTCCAGAAAGAGTGGTTATCATCAAGAACTCAAGAAAACAACAAAACAAAATACCACCACCAATAACAAAGCTGTGTACTCTGAAAAAGGAGATTGAAGAGGATGCTAGAAAAAGGAACAATATCCCCTGTTCTTGAGTAGGAAGAATAAATATAGGGAAAATGGCCATACTTCCAAAATTGCTATACAGATTTAATGCAATTCTGATCAAAATACCAATAGAATACCTCACAGAATTAGGGAAAATAACCCTAAAATTCATTTGGAACCAGAAGAGATCTAGAATAGCAAAAGCAATTCTGGTCAACAAAGGCAAGGCAGGGGTCATCACAATCTCTGACTTGAAATTATACCACAAAGTTACTATGATAAAAACAGCATAGTATTGGCAAAAAAAACAAACCTTAGGATCCAAGGAACAGGTTAGAAAACATGAAGCAATTCCAAATACACTCAACCACCTTATCTTTGAAAAAGGGGCCAATACCTTCATTGGAAGAAAGATAGTCTCTTTAATAAATGGTGCTGGAAAAACTGACTTTCCACATGACAAAAATTAAACCTAGATGCATATCTCTCACTGTACACTAGACTAAAATAAAAATGTATCAATGATCTAAATATTAAAACAGAAACACTAAATCTGCTGGAAGATAGAATAGGCAGAACTCTTGAAGATATAGTTACAGACAGAGACTATCAACAAAATCCCAATTGCACAAGAAATATTACAAAGAATTAGCAACTGAGTTCTCACTAAACAAAAGAAACAGCAAAAGAAACCACTAACAGAGTGAAGAAACAAACCCACAGAGTAGGAAAAATGTTTTCCAGTTGTTCCTCAAAGAACTAATATCTAGAATATCTAGGAGAACAAGTATCTAGAACTCAAAAATATTGGACCTCCTAAATTTAAAGACCCAGTCCAAATATAGGTCTGTGAAGTAAATAGACTCTTCTCAGACAAAACAGTACAAACAGCAAATAAATAAATGAAATACTGTTCAGCATCAGTGGTCATTTGAGAAATGAAAATGAGAACACTGAGATTCTGTCTTTGTAAAGAATGGCTATTACCAAGAAATCAACCAATAATAAATGCTGGCAGGGGTTGGGAAAAAGGACCACTTCTTCAATGTTTGTATGAGTTGTGAGTGTAGACTGGTGCAACCACTGTTGAAATCAGTGTGGAAACGCCTCAAAAAACTAAAACCAATGGCTTCATTTGACCTAACTATTCCTTTTGGTGTCTTCCCAAAAGAATTACAAGCATCATACCACAGCAATATATGCACACCCTTGTTTATAACAGCATAGTTTATAAAAGCTAAATTTTAGAAACTGTCCAAATACCTACCAAGTGATGACTAGGCAAAGAAGATATGGTTTTTTTTTTTTTTTTTTAATACAATGGCATACTACTCTACCATAAAGAGGATAAACCTGAGACATTTCTAGGTAAATGAATGTACCTTGAAACCATACTATTAAGTGAAATAAATTGGACACAGATGTTTAAATATCACATTGTTTTTCTGGTGTGAGGACCAAAATATATAATACATTTCGGGAAATAGGAAGAAAGTGTTCAAATAGGAATGGGAACAAGGGAGGGGAAGTGAGAAAGGGAAGAAGGGAAAAGATTAAAAAAAGAGAATAGAAGGAAAACTAGAAACAAATCTTTGTAAATAAGGAGGAGTAGAGGGTTTGGAGGGAGGGAATTAGGGAAAAAAGCATCAAGACATATTATGTACAGGTACAAATTCCCTATGATGAATGGTATCATTATGTATATATACAATGTATCAGTGAAATTATTTTAAAAAACCAGTGACAAATGCTGGTGAGGTTGTGAGGAAAAGAGAATACTCCTGCATTGTTTGTGGGAATGTAAACTAGCACAAGTACTGCGGAAATCAGTATGATGATCCCTCAGAAAACTGAAACTAGATATTCCATTTGACCCAGCTGTATCTCTTTCAGGAATCCTACTGAAAGTTAGAGACATCTTGCTATAGTGACGTGTTCATACTCATGTTCATAAGAATGCAACTCACAATAGCTAAACCTTGCAATAAAACTATGTGCTCATCAACAGATGAATGGATAAAGGAAATGTGATATACATAGATATATATATTATATCAGCCATAAAGAAGGATAAATTTGAGTCATTTATAGGAAACTGAATCCACTGTTCAATCATAGTGTTAATTGAAATAAATCAGGCACAAAATGTTGACTATCTCATGGTTTGTCTTATGTGAGAAAAATCCAATGTATAAATAATTTAAAGAGAAAAATAAGAGATGGGTAATAGGAAACAGGGAGATACACATTGTGGCGATGAAAAGGGAACTTGGAAAAAAGGGAAATTGGAAGAAGGAGAGGGGAAAGGGAAGTAAAAAGGATCAAAATGTAATACATGTATGTCCCAGTTTCCTACAACAGATTTATTTGTTATGTATCATAAACATACCATAATTTTTTTACTACTACTAATTTTTAAAAGAGGGAAAACTGGTAGATCTTTTTGAAGTCTTCCTCATTTTATTTTTTAAGTGGCAAGAAACTAAAAGTGTATAAAAGATAATTGGAAATGTACATTTAGTTCACTCTAAAAAGGAAAGAAATGTAAGTGGAATCTTTTAAATATTAAAAGCCCTCCTTTGTTGGGTTAAGGTATTGGGCCTCACTGACACAGACAAAGCACTTGTGAATTTTGCCAAATTACTCCTCTTGTGCTGACTCTGAAAGATTCCAGTTCCATTTGTTTAGAGTAAGACTTAAAGCACCAAAAGTTTTCAAAGGCACAAGAGGATCCCAAATACAGGAAGGAGGAGAAAGACACTTCTCTACCCTGAAATCACCCAGATGCGAATAACGAAGATTTAAAAAAAATGCAAACCATGTTTTTGACACAACTTGGGACATCTGTAATTTTGAATCACAACGTAAGATGAAGTGTTGTCAAATGCAGTAAATATCAATTCAGGGTATGGGAAGACACTGGCAGGGAACATATGTAATTACGTATCTCAGACACAGCCAGACCACTAGGGTATGCTACGAGCAAATCAGTAGTCCTTGGCGCGAGTCATTGGAAATGCATTTCAGCTGAGTGTAGGAATGCTTTTGCTCTTCGTTCACTGTTATAGTGCCAGGACACGCGTGTGTCATTGAGGAAATCACATTGTGTACCACTTTTGTAAGAAGAGAACTGTGGAAGAAGCAGAGGGGTAAATGTGAATTGTGATCATCCTGCAGCTGTCTGTCTCAGAAAGCTGTGGCCAGAAAGGGCGTCCTATACAGGTGCACAACTCCCTGGGGAAGGAAGGGGTAAAGAGCAGAATTGGTAAGCCAGGGCCTCTTTCTTTTAAATGGACCAAGACTTTAAATAAACAGACACCATCAATGTTAGAAAAGTGCACTGGAAAGTGTTAAAATCATCATGCAGATTTAATTGTCATGAATATATATACCCAAATAACAAAGTGAATTGAAATATCATCATAAAATAACCTAACTTGCATATCAGATATCAAAATTTATCTTTCAGCCTGTGGAAATCAAATAGATCAAAAATAATAGAGAAATCTAGACAATATTATAACTGTCATTAAGCTTTTAGAATATTCACACAGAAAATATCAACAGATGATAAAGAAATCATTAACATATTTCCCAAAGCAAAAAATATAGAAACTATTTACTAATCACAATGAAATAACGCTAGGAAAAAAAGAAACAAGGAAGGCATACCTGAAAATAAAGAATATGATACCAACAAGAAAGCAAAATAAGGTTTCTCTCTTAAAAGACACTTATATTAAAAATGAAGTACAGATTGGGTATGGTGGTGCACTCCTGTAATACAGTACTTGGGAGGCTGAGGCAGGAGGATTGCCATGAGTTCCAGGTTAGCCCAGACCTACATAGTGAGTTCAAGGCCACCCTGCACTACATAGCAAGACCTTGTCACAAAACAAAACAAAACCCCAAACAACAACAACAATAAAAGCAGAGATAAAAATTAGATTACCTAGATAGTAAGTACAGTAAAGCGTTATTGATTGGACACAATTAAATCACAGTATCCAGAAACAAATTTTTAGCCATAAGTCCTTGTTATTGATAAAAATGAACATAAATGATTTTCAAGCATAGGAAAGGATTTACTGATTTAAAAGCAAAAAATGAATGGCTTAGAGCTCTTGAAAAAAGTACAACTAATAAATCAGCCCAATAACTAACCTACTCAGATCAATGACTATAGTATAAACATCTAACATAAGAAGTAGTCATGAGGAAATACCACTGAAGCAGAAGCCATTAAGGAATCACACCTAGGTATTTTGCCCAACATTATAAAAATAAGTTTTCAATCCTGTATGAAAGTTTTTCTAAGCAAATATAAACTAATGAATCTGAACCTTGAAAATACGAACCAACTACCAAAGAAAAAATTACTTTTTCATGCTGATATTCTCTTCAAACTCTTCAGCCTAAGACTAGGCTTACTGGTGAATTTCATTAAACTTTTAAGAATCAGATGGTTGTAATGCTTCAGACTGCTTCCAAAGATGGAAAAACAAACTTGCAATTATATTTTCTCATCTATCATGACAATAATACCAAAATACGACAAATTGTATGAACGAAAGTACTTGAAGCAAAATTCAAAATAAAATATTAGCGGTTAGAGGTGAGTGTCACAAAAGAAGCATGGTGCTTTGCTTAGGAACCCAGACATAGCTCTGTAGTGAGGCAGTGAACTGAGACAGCAAAAGGGAAAAATCACATAGATACACAGTTGGAAAATTTACTGTGGCATTCATGCAGGACCCTAAAACTTCTAATAGGATAGCAATGGTGAATCGATTCTTACTAGATAAGCTGTAAAACCCAAGATGACTTTGAAGGACATGTAAGTGAGCACTGCTGTGTCAGTGTTATATATGGGTTGTTATGATTTAATATGTCCCCCAAAACTCACGAGTTATATAGGCTTAGTTGCCAGATTATGGCTTTTGGGGAAGTCACTGGATCCTGAGGTCTCTAACTTCATTAGAGTCTGTAATCTGATGGCATTATTGAGAAGTAATGGAAACAGGAAGTGGGTCCTAGTAATAGGGAGCAAATGGTAGGGGTGTGACCTTAGGGATTGTATCTGGCTCAGATACCTTGTTTCTTTCCCTTTCTCCCTTGCTACCTTGCTTTCCTGGAGTGAACAACTTTCCTCTGCCATGCTGTTCCACTCTTATGTCCCACAGGCCTAAAATCCATGAAGCCAGGGGACCATGGACTGGAACCACTGAAACCAAGAGCCAAAATAAATCTTTCCTCTTTTAAGTTTATGAGTGACAGGTATTTTGTTACAGCAACAGAGACCTAACATAGTAAGATACCAAATTAAACATAAATTCTTAATAATTATGAGATTATATTTCCCAGAGTATGCAATGTTCCAATTTAACAGAACCAAAAATTTAGAAATTTATATTGATATACTTATATTGATATACAAAAGAAGTAGAGTAAAAGGGAAGTAACTTCAATAAATGGTTTAAAATTGTTTTTCTGTCTTGGAGGTTGGGGAACAAAAATCTTGATTTCACCTTAGGAAAAGCATTTAATTTCAGGTCAGAAATTTTAAGAGTAAAATTTTAGGAAAGCAAGATTTAAGAGTTTATTTTTGACTTTTAAATTGGGTGGCATTTCTTAAGTACATTTTAAAATGTAAAAACCATAAAAGGAAAGGTACACATTTTGAATTTCTGTTTGTCAAAGTTTGCTATTAAACAAAGTTTGAAGGCATAAACTGGAAAAAGTTATTTGCAAGGCCTACAATAGATGAGACATAAAATTGTAAAAATCAATAACTTAACCTACTAATAAATAGTCAAAGATTCTGAATAGGTATATCACAGAAGAGGAAATTTCAGTGGTCCATAAGTATATATCATGCTCAATGTCACTAACATTGAAGGAAAACCCTGAAGATTTAGCATTTTATATTTACCAGATTTGCAAAACCTAAAAAGCATAGCAGTGGTATTTTGTTTACGTAGCTGATGGGATTCCAAATTAGTAGTAGCACTTTTTTAAAAAAACCTATTTTTTATTAGTACATTTAAAATATACAATGATTATGTTCATCATGAATTACATAACATATTTTAGTTCTTTTGATATCCTCTTCCCCTCCCCTGCTGTTAGCTCTTGGTCTGGCAATATATAACACAGAAGATTCATAGATTCTCTAACTCACACACTGGACTTGGAAACATAAAGTGGTACCTCAGTTTATGAACTTAATTTGTTTTACGATTTTGAGGAAGATGACTGCATGTGCATTTGTGTGCGGAAGATGGCTGTGGTCGTGTTTGTTGCCCAGTGCAGAGTTCGTGAACTGAGTTGTTTGTGAAGAAAAGTGTTAATGGACTGAGGTATTACCATACATGCTAGAGTCCAACAGTGGTCTTTCTTTCTTTCTTTTTCTTTTTCTTTTTTTTTTTTTGTACTGGAGATTGAACCTATACTCTTCACACTGACCTCTATACTCAATCCTTCAGTCTTTGTTTTTTTTTTTTTTTTTTTTGAGGCAGAGCCTTGCTAAGTTTCCTAATTCAAATTTAAACTTGGCAATTCCACTTTCTTAGGCTTCCACCGTGACTGCATGTTACCATCATACTGGGACCCAGGCCAGAACACAGACCAGTTAGAAGCTCCAGAAATATTTCTCTGCCTTTGGTATGTCCTAGAGCTCCCCAGGTGGCAATACTGTGCAATGGAACTTGAAAAGCATGTTCAAGAGAATCAACAACATGTACTTAAGAACATGTACTTAAGAATAAGAGGAAATGTTTTAGGATGTTAATTTCATCTTATTTAGAATAGTGAAAAACTATACTTCAAGTGAGTAAATAACTTGAATTGTTAGTGTAGATAAATCTCAAATTGTAGTAGTTTAATAAATTGGTTGCCAAACGAAGCAAATTATACCATTAATATAAGTTTTGAAGATGTGCAAAACAATGTTTCAAAATGTTATGTTTACATAATGTGTAGCATTTTAAAATGTATAAGAATGATAAAAAACAATGCAAGGTATTTTTAAACCTAGGAATAAGGTCAGATTTAGCAAATAAATTTTCTATGGCATTCAAATTTCGTATTGGATGAGATCTACTTATATTAAATATTTATGTATTCATTGTTTGTCTGAATTTCAAATTTAACAGGGAGTTACGCATTTCATATGACAGTCCTGCTTAGGAGGGGATCTAAAATGGTAAATGTGCTTCAACCATATCTAAATTCTTTAATTCTTTAAGAAAAAAATCTGCAGCAAATATAGTCAAATGCTAGAATTTGACAGAAGTTGGTGTTTAGTGCAGAATTCTACATTTTATAATCCTTGGTATTTCCATCTGTTTAGAATACTATTGTACAAAGTATTTTTCAAGGGAACACAGTGAATGAAGAAATATCATTTGTAGTAATAAAGGGGAAACTGGCTTTAAATAAACTTAATGAATGTCCAAAATCTATCTGAAGGAAACATTATATTACTGAAGATTAGAAAGGAAGACAGAAGTAGGATGATAAGCCATATGTTGTCATAGGAAGACTCGTGGTGTAAAGAACACTGTGCTTCCTATGGTAATACATTTAATGAGTTTCCTTCAAAAATCTAAATACCAATTTTTGTAACCTAGACAAAATACAGACTTTAAACTTCATAAAGATTTGCAAGGTCTGCCAGATAAATCTAATATCAATAAAGTGTGGCTAACCCAACCTTGTAATAAAAAAATATTATAAATCTAATGTTAAAACGGGGGTCTGTTGAAATCATAATTGCATGTATGCTAAAGTTGTGTCCTCTATTTTAACTGGGCAGACACAGAAGCAAAATTGTGTCAGGCATTGCACAGGGGGACTTACTCCCAATACATCTTTGTGTGTTTATCATCATTTCACTGTTTGTCCCAGTTCAGGTTCCCATCATCTTTCATCTGGAAAACAGAACAACTCTCTAACATCTCTCCACACTTACACTATTATTTCATATTCCTCTTCAACCCAAACCAAACATCAGATGCAGACAATACTGTGTTCCTTTACTACATGAAGAGGTTCATTCCTCTTCATTGCACAGCAGGCAGACGTTACGCACATCCACTCAGAATGAGGGAGAGTTTGTTACTCAGCCTCTGCCCTGCAGTTCCATCTCATCCATAGCACTTCCTCAGTCTGAGGCTTCTCCCCAGCCCCTCCTATGCAAGAGGCCATTTCTACCACCTAGAATTTATTTTCAACTCGCTTCACGTGGCCAAATGTCTAAGAAAACTAACTCAGCTACCTCATTTGCCTCTCTTCAGTGGGATGGACCAAGTGCAATCTCTTTGGGTATCTCCCCTTGAGTGCCTCTATTTTACAGCTCAGGAATGAACTTTGTCCGTGTTAGTTTGTTTAGGTACCAGTGTTTTCTTCGACACTCTTCAAGACAAAATTTCATTGATATTTTTCACACAGTTTTAGGCATAGAGTATATAAAATTGGCAGTTAATAAGTGAAGTAGTCCATTAAATCTCAAAGTCCTTTTAATAAAAAATATCTTACACACACATCCACATGTTCAGACAACTGATACCTCAAAAGAATAAACGCTTAACTTCCTGGAGTAAATGGGTGAACCGAAGTTTTTTTTTTTAATTATTTATATCTGTTATGGATTTGTTTGCCTCACTTTAAATCAGCTTTGATAATTCTGATTTTTGAACTTCAGTTTAACTGAGAAAAAATAAAACATGATTCATATTCATTTTTCATAATTTCACAATTCATTCAATTGTGGCTCCAAGAAAATCCCAGTTTTATGATCCATTCATTATTCTTCCTATGTGTATGCTATAAAGTAGCATATGCTTTGTCACAAAAAAATTTAAGAATGATAAATTGAAATAATGGAATTGATTAAAAACAATCTGACAGTTTAGTTTTCACTGCAAGACTCTTGAGCAATTTTCTCAGTGAAATATTTAAAATTGAATCATTTAAATGTATTTAGTTTCACACTGGGCACGGTGTCACAAACCTGTAATCCCAGTGCTTGGGAGGCTGGGGCAGGAAGATCATTGTGAGTTCAAGGCCAGCCTGTACCACATAGTGAGACCCTGTCTCAAAAAGTAAAACAAAAACAAAAACAAAAAAAAGTGCTTAGTTTCATTTTAAATGACATCTATTTGTGTCGGATTATATAAATATCACCTTAATGCTTGAAATAACTTGTGATTTAGATATTATTTATATCTTACAGGTGAGGAAAAATAGCATGGTTATTTCTTCAGTGTTACAACCTGCACATGCCTAATCTCAGAGAAATAAATATGGCATTTTTCTTCAGATTTATTTTCCTTGACTATAAGTATTAATTCTATTTTGATTTAGGCCATTTATGAATATGAATGAATATTAGGTCAACTGAAATTTAATAGAAAAAATTTCAAATTCTAGAAATGAATTCATAATGTATTATCATTACTAATTAAATGCATTTGAAGTTATTATTTTTAAAATCATTTTTGAGAGGCAATTTTCTTTTACTTTTTTCCCTATTGTTTGGGAAAAAAGCCTAGGTTTTTAAACTTTCCAATATTTTCACATATTCTCTGAGCAAGTGAAACAAAACCACTTCTAGTTGTAATAATGCTTTCTCTCAAGTCAGACAAACTGGCCTAATAATATCACGTTACAGTGTGAATTTGGCCTCAGATATTTAAAATATAACCCGTGTAACCTAGCCACAACTGAAGGGTGCCAATAATGCTCTCCTACTGTTTGTTGGTAAAAGGAGATTCGGGGAAGTTCCCTTTGTCCTTCTCTTTCACTGACTGGCAAGGTGACTGCCAAGTTGAGTTTCACAATAGCTTAAATGGGCTAAAACTAAAAGCATTTGGGAGGGTGGTAATTCACCATAGCAGCTCCATTGCTCAATAGCTGAACAAAGTACTATGCAAAGAAGGAGAGAAGAAAATTCTTTGTCCTTGTTGCAAGGTATTCTGTCTGATTTAACTTGTATTTGATTACCTAATATTTCAGAAATGATAAAACTTTCAAGTGGGTAAAGTTTGTCTTTGCTGCTTTTCAAATGTTGTTTGTATATTTCAACCTTTCCCACATCCTTTGTTTTCTTTTCCTAGAGACTTTTCAGGCTCCGTTATTTCTTAACAGCCTTCCTGGTCCTCGAGATCGATATAAAGGTATTCTGGTAATTTTCCTCATTCATCACTTGTTGAATGTCTGCTATGTGGCAGGCAGTGAGTTAAGCGTTAGCACGTGGTGGATGTGAAACTAATCTTGGATAAGAAAATGGTACCATGATGAATGGACTGAGACCCTACCCTGGAGGAAATCATCATTTACTAAGGAAGGCTGATTAGCCAATAATTAACTTCTGTTACATTATGATAGGTAATGTGTTAGATGACTACTGACTTGGGGGTGATGGGGAGAGCAGAACAGGTTGTTCTGCAGCGTTAGGACAGGGAAGGGGAAGCTTCCTTGAGGAAGATACACTTGAGCTGTTGTGAAAGATTTGTAGGTAGTGTGACTGGGACACAGTTTTCAGAGGAATTGAGGCACATGCAAAGGTTGAGGAAGTATACAGTGTATCCTGACTCAGTCTATTAAGTTAGACAGGAATGCAAAGCATGGGATAGGGAGTGGAGAGAAAAGAAAAATTAGATTTGCTCTGGACTTTCAATGGCTTTCTTTTTGGTACCTATAAATGGAGGTTGAAACAATATTGAAAAAATAATAATTGTAAGGAGTGATATAAAGGCAGAGAGACTTAGAATAAAGGTTTCTAGCTATGCCACGTACTTGCTATGTTGTCAAATGAGTTATCCTTTTTGTGGATATTTTTTGTGTATAAAATGATACTAATACATATGATGTGAAAGTTGATACAAAGATTGATAGGGTAATACTAAATAGATATTTGAAAAATCAAAACACTAGAGAGGAATACACAAACAGATTGAGGGTGAAAAGGGTGTGGTCAAACTTAGGAGGGCTTACAGAATGGAATAGGATGGATTTGGTGACTGTTTATTGATAATGGGGCACAGTGTAGAAGGAAATGGAGCTCGCTGTTAAGTTTTCCAGCCAGTGAAACAGTTATGGTAACAGGAAGTCCTACAAGACACCAGAGGTTGTCATTTCTGTACAAAAGATGATACAAAAACTTTCCAGGAAACCTCTGAAATGTCTGTTTCATTTTTTCTGATAAATAAAATCACTATTTTTACGCACATTTAGGGGGATGACTATGGTAAGCATTTTATGTATTTATTTTCAATCTTTTGTTTTCTAAACAAATGTTTCCTTACAAATTTGTAATTGGATTATAATAACTTATGACCTGCTTCATTCACTTGATACTGAATATGTTCCATGAATATGACTGTAATGTTTACAATCACTAATTTTATAACTATAAAATAGCCTTTATTGAATTGTGCTAAATTTTTAAAATATTTCCCTATTGGGAGTTACATTCCAATTTCATTTATTTCTTTATTTGCTCCTGACACATACCCATAGAACCAAAACTAATTTCTTAATGTCTCATTTTTCTCAGGTAGTCTTGTTGATGAGACTAAATATGCATCACAAAATTTCTATTCTGTAAAATTATAATTTGATTTAACTAGTGTTATCATTTGTGTTTGGATGCCCCCCGGCCACCACCCTGCCAAGTCTCATGCAATCATGGAGGTGGCTGAATCTAGTATTTGTGATTGCTTCATTGTTTAGTGCTGGGATTGGTGGTGTGGATGCTGCACCAACCCAGGGGCAGGGAGTCAACATGCAATGTAAGGGAAGGAAGCAGTTGTGCTTTTCCTCTTTTTACCCTTTTCACTCTTGTTGCTTGTGGCCGTCATGAATGGCTCCCCTTCAGCCATGCTGCCCTGCCTTGGAACCAGCTGAGTATGGACTGAAACCTCCTCAAACTGTAAGATAAAAAACCTTTCCTTGCTTCATTTTTGGCATCAGGTATTTTGTCTCAGTAATGAGAGAAAACTAACCAAGACAACTAACAAGCAAACATATTTGACTTTCCAACAATTATTACTCACATAACCAGACCAGTATTATTGGCAGTCTCAACCCCTTTATTGTCAGAGTTATTTTCATGTAAGATATGAGTAATGGCATCAAATGCTTCATTGTTTTAAAACAAAAGTATTGTCCAGATTTACTATTACCACAGGATGTCTGTTAAAACATTTTAAAAAATACTGCCTCAAATAATACAGGCTTCCTATTCCAATGTATATTAAAAAGCTTAGTTGTTTATTGTTCACTAAAGAATTAATTTGAGGTAACAATATATATGACTATTAAATAGACAGATATGCTATACAATATTGAAGAAATTAATTTGATAGTATAGATCAATGTAAAAACCCATTCTGTTTCTACCATTTCATTTCCAGTTAGGAATTACATTATTTCCTTTGGTCTTACTTGCTATACTTTTTACAAATAAAATACTTTTCACATGTTTTTAACCCTCACTTTTTCAAATCAGTTGAATTTTATACATATTATAAGAATATTTTGGGGTCCGACATTTTGTGAGGCTCTTTAACGAGGTCTGTTAAAATTGTTTTATTTATATATTTTTATTAGTACATATTTACAGTACTAATGTTTTCATTCCCTATGGAGAGTTAGAACATAACACATCTCAATTTCCTTTTTCATCGTCTTTCCCTCCCCTTTCTCCCCTTCCCTTTACCTCTCAATCCCTTTCCTGTTTGGGAAACATCTATCTCCCTACTTCTTATTATCTATCTTTTATTTTGTTCTTTATTGATAATTCGGGTTTCTCATATAGGAAAAGCCATCTAATCTTTTATTTATTTGTTTAAAATATTCATCAAGTTACAGTGATATGTTAGGCATTTCTTTCATTTGTTTCTGCTTTTCAGAAATTTTCACTGCTAATATTAGGATCTGGGGGTGGGGGATTTAGCTCAGCTATGCAAGCGCTTGCCTGGCAAGTGCAAGGTTTGAGTTTGATCAGTATCCCCCCCCTGCCAAAAAAAAAATTAGGATCTGAATTTGAGTAGTAGGGAAGAAAAAAGAAATAACAGCAAAATTTTGACAATATTTTGCTCAGATCCATTTTGGTTTCCTCTGAAGTGTTAAGAATTGTTGGTGTTCATACTGAACTGTCTATATCATCACAAAGAGATATTTGCCCAGGGACAGAAAAAAAATAGTGAAAAAATATTGCCTTGATTTTATAAATATACATTTGACAAAAAGTCTTCTTGCAGCTATGTGAGACTTACTGATAATGATTGTAATTTGGTTCGGATTCACAAACGCTGTTAGTCCAGTTTGATTTCAATGGAGCTGACATTTTGTACAAGATAATGCTGTAGATGGCCTTGCCATTAAAACATCTATGTAAATTGAGGTATATTGAATGAAAAACTGTTTTATAAAAAGTACAGAAGAATATTTTTAATTTACATTCTATTTTCTATTTCACTTTTGACATACCCCTTGTTTGCAAATAATTCTTAGCCTTCATTTTACTTTAACCTATAACTGCTTGATTAAAAAATTTTTTGAGCATCCATCACATTTAAGCCACTTTGCTGGACTTGAGAACTTTAAGCATTTTGACAAATCACTATTCTTAATAAGTTTATATTCTGATTAAGGAACCAGATGTTATGATTTTTAACTGGATGGGTTAATTTGCTAACTAAACAAGCAATTGTTGTTTCTATTATACAGAATTAGAGACAGTTCTAATGAAAACCATCTCAATTCCACCAGGTTTACATTTGCTTTCAAGAGATGAGAGTCTGGTGATGTCGTTAACGAGTGAATAAGTTCAGACCATGATAAGTTCCAAGAAGACAACAAAGCAAGAAAAGGGATAGCGTGTGGTCATGTGTGCATGAATGTCTGATCTGTGTGAGCACAGGGGTGTGGTCAGAGAAAGTGTCTTCAGAGAAGCCAGCCAGGTAAATGTGGGATAAAAAGTTTAGACAACACATGATGACAGTACAGTGTACCAGGTGCCTAGAAGGGCAAAGGAAGAGTAAGGAATTTCTGGGCACAGGTGATGGGGTGATGGGGCAGGTTGACCTGGTGCAGAGCAGTGATTGCTGCTTCTGCTTCTAGTGGGAACACACTAGAAGACTGCAAACAGAGCAGTGACCTGATCTGATTTGCACAGTTAAAATATCTGTTGGGTTGCTTTATGGAGAGTGTATTGCAGAAGGCAAAAGAAGAAGTGGGTTGCTAACTAGGAGGTTATGGTAAAATAATAACAAATGACAATGTAGAAGAATGGTGAGGAAAATGAGTCATATTTCATGTCTGTTAACTTGACCATGATCTGATGTTAAAGAATGGTTTCTTAATAAGAAGTTCAGATACCAGGAAGAGAAAGCACACTACAGTCAAGAGGAAACTGTCTTGGAGAGGAAATTTGAATTTGTATGACCTCTTTCAAAGCATTCTATAGTCCCAAGTTGAGTGAAATGGAGAATTTATGAAAGGAAAATATTGAACAATAAAGCTGTCCAGGCAGAGATCCTGATTGTGGGAGGCACAAAATAAGTTCTGGAGTTTGTACTTCATCCTGCAGGCAGTTGAAATAAACTGCAATATCCAAACAGGGCACTGGAATGTACTTCTGGACACTTTATTTAGATTTGTAGATCTGGTAGTGCTTTGCAGTACGTTTTGAGGAGCTGAGACAATGTAAGAAGATCTGCTGGGAAGTAATAGGTAGAATATAAAATGAACACCTGGCAGAGGCCAGACTCGGGGTTAACTGTCAAGTGAGAGATGTTGGAAAGAAAGATAGCATGTAATGAGGTTGAAAGAATAGGAGGATTGTACCTGATTCTCAAGGTATTTGTTTTCATTTTGGAATACTTGTTACATTTGAAAGCTCTTATGCTTGTTTATAGATATTGCTGATGTTATACTCCAGATCTTTAAAACACAAAGTAAAATGACATCAGTATTAAGTAGAACTTTGTTTTTATTCTCATTGCTTTCATTTAATAACAAAAATGATATTAACATATTTGTTCTTAGAGTCTTTAATGTTACATTTTGCTACATCCATTTCCTCATTGATTTAATGAATTATCTATCACAACCCTAAGTGGATACTACCATTGCTTTAAAAAACAATAAAGTAAAAAGAATCAAGCTGCAGATACAATTTAATAGAAGAGAAAAATATTTTTATGGTAAATAATAGTCTAAAATTAGGGTGCTGTATATTTTTAAACTGTCTTTTCTTACCAATTTAAAATTAAAATTTGTTAGACAGATAGAACACCCTTGGTTACTTTACTGTTCTTTTACCATAGAATTGTTTAACATTAATAGATTATTTCAATTTGGTTCTTCTAGTTATAGAAATGATGAACCTAATGTGCTCCTGATTTATTAGTGCTATCTGGATACTTCATTTTATATCTGGAATTCTGCTCTGTTTTGAAAGAGCTTGTATAGTGTTGCCTATTTGAAGGACTTAGACTAAATCACCATAGATTACTAGCTCTTTGATTTCACCAGATGGACAACAAAATAAATACAGAAGTCTATATCTCCACTGTTCATCATTCCATTTAACCAACTACATGCCATTGACTTTGTCCAAATGAAACAAAAAATTTTCTAATGTTTATGTCTCATCTACATGTGATTGCGATTCTGTAAGGTATGTTAACACCATCCAAAATTATTTTAGAAGAAGGAGATAGAATTTCCTTTGGATAAATAGCCAAAATATAAATTCAATTCAATAAATTTTTAAAAAATAACTAACCTGGTCTTGAATGAGCACAGAACTCATGAAAAAAAATGAGAATTTATACAATAGTAGTAGTAGTAACATACATTAATTACTTTAATCCAATAAATGAGCTTTTATTGATGATTGTGCCTTTTGCATAAACAATAAAAATAAATTTGTTATAGATTAAATAACATGGCCTGTGTCATGGTAGCAGAGCTATAGTTGAATCCTGGTAGATATGACCCTAAGAACTATAAAGTGCCCCTGACTATAAGAACTATAAAGTGCATTTTAAAATGCCAAAATAAAGAAATATGAATTGGATAATATGAATGTTCAATAAGAGTTTCTCTAAAAGTTCATTGTCATTCAAGATTTTATACTGACTTTTCTTCTTGGTATGTTACCAAGTTGTATAGATTATTAATACAGAAATTGGTTATGGTTTGTAATGATTGCACTGAAAGTATATTTAAAAGGCAAGAAAACAAGAACTATTTATTTGGTTATCTCATGTTATCATTCAAGGAAGAATTAGGGGTATCAGTAAATTTCTTAATTAATTGATATAGTAGTAGAAATAGTCTGAGTGGTTAGTACAAACAATATAACTAGTACATGCCTAATGTGAACCAAAGACTGGTGTAAGTCCTTCCTCTCATGGAGTTTACATTTCTGAAACAGTAAATGTATAGTATTTCAGGTGGTATTAGGTGTTGTGAAGATGTTTAGGAAGACTGGGTAAGTGTTTTAGTGATCCGGAAAAGAAGAGTGGTTAAGATCTGGGATGTGGATTTGGAATTTTCAGTAGTTTGCATAGGTAGTTAGAAAGTCTTAAAACTATCTCATAGAAAGAAAAAGTGATCCACTATGTCCAGTGCTCTTATTAGTTCCTATAAGATGAAAACTGAGGATTGATCATTAATTTGATGTTTAGAGGTCACTGGAGCTTTAATAAGATTTAGAGCATGAAGTGGTAAGAATATAAATCTGCTTGAACTGGGTTTGCGAGAAGGTAAAAGAGGTAGTAGAGATGTTAACAGCTCTTGTGAGTTAGTTATATATTGGGAAACACATGCAAAGGGAACAGAAGTTGAATGGGGGTGTGAGATCAAGGGGAAGTTGATTGCGAATTTAAGATGTAAAAGTTTTAATAATTAGATCTTTCATAATCAAGTAGAAAGACACAAATGAATGTGGCAGAGAAGAGGAAGGGAAATCTTCTGGAGTATTGTCTCTGGGTAGATACAGGAATAGGAACGGGCTCCAGTATCTGGGGAGTATTGGCCCTGTGTACAGGTAGAGCACTTCATGTATATTATCTAAAGAAAAGAAGTATGGATACAGGCGAAAATCACTTGATGGACGTGGTACTGATAATGCTTACAAATTTTCTTTCTCTTCTAATTACATTTGTTTTAAGAAACAGAACATACTGACAGTGGCTTAGAATGAGAAAAAGAGACGAATGCTATTAAAGAAACAGAAATGAGAACAGATACTTGAGGAAAGAGAATTTAAAGAAAAACGTGCTTATTTTGAGGATGTGGGGCTTGAAGTTTTCTGGCTCATTCAAAAAGAAAGCAAATAAATTATTTTGCTCAATCAGGAAATGAAAGCTAGATTTGGGTATTAATAGTATTGATGATACAGCAATTTAAACCGTGGTGTAAAAGATATGGCTGGAGAGAATTCTTAAAGTGAAAGACAAGGCCAAAGCTGTAACTTGGATTTCATTATTGGTTTCAATAAGGGAAGAGGAGCCAGCAAAGGATGCAGGAAGTAACTCCTCTGTGCCACCGTGTCTGGGTAAAATGGCCACTGTGAAAAAACAACAAAAACCCAAAACCCCGGACCAAAATTCCAATGCTCTAACATTTTGCATTATAATTTAGGTTGTTTCTATCAGCCTAGAAAGCCTTGGAGCATTTGCAAATTTTGCATGGGGAGAAAGTGTCAAAGAAGAGAGACAAGTGAGAGACAGCTCCGGGGCATGGCGGCACTATGAGGAATTCACCGAGTATTGTGGTTGAGTTGACATCACGTGAGGAAATCATGTTCAAGTACAAAGCAGGCCACCTTGGTTTCCAGTCTATGGCATTTACACTAACCAGGATTGCGTACAGAAACAATGCTACTATTTGAGAAGATCAATAGAGTAGATGCCAGGAATCTGAGGTTCTAGACACAGCTTTACCAGTTACGTGAATAAAGGAGAGCCTTGTGGAGCCATAGCCTTTTCTCTGTAAATCAGCAGTCATATATGGCTGTTCAATCTAGTGTTGCTACATTGGCAAATGAGATTACATGTACTCTTAAAAGCCGTATAAATCACAGAAATTGGTAATTGACAAAACACATTTGTAGAATCTTTTGACCTGTATTTGTAGTCCTTAAATTTCAATCCAATTTTTTCCAATTACTCATTTTCACTTATCCAAGTAACATTGAAAAAAAAAATGTTTACCTTTTTATGTGGTATTTTTATTTAATTTTATATTTGTAAAATGCATTTATATTTATAAAATATCTGATTAACTTTTCAAATAAGCTGTAAAAATCAAATTAGACTATATAATTCTCTCTGACTAGAATGCACTAACAGAAGTACAAAGACTTTATTATGCCTAGAATGGTCACATGTTTATAATAGATGAGGCTTGGCTTACAATGAGTGCTTTGTTTGATGTTTATTAGCCCATGTCTTGGTGCAGTTTAACTTGTCCTAAATTCACTGTTTCAGAACTACAACGTGTGTAGAACATTCATTGTCCTTTGTATAATTAAAACTCTTTTGCTTAAGTAGAGTGTCAAGAGATAAAATCCTTGTAGAACTTTTAAGGTTTCTTCCTTATGTTTTACAAAGTCTTTTTTAAATGTTGAAATATATAAAGACCTTAAAATATTTCAAGTGATGTAATCTTCATCCTCACATTATTTTGAGAAATATCCATTGTATGATTAAGATCAGGCTGAACCCACATCCTTCCCTTGGTTTTAGCATTAATGAATGTTATTCAAGTCTGGATTTCAATTTGTGATTATTTTATGTTGTTCCAAATAAGATTATTTTATGTTGTATTATATTGTTTATAATTATGCTGTCCATTCTTGATATTTTCTAATAATTTTATTATTTAAAAATTTAAAGGGAAAGTAAAAACAATTAAGATGTTATATGCATAGGTACCAATTCCCTGCAATGAATGTATTTATTAACAATGGAAAACATAAACTAATAAAAATGAGAAAAAGAAAAAACAGAAATTATATCACAAAATTTTCAAACATTAAATATTAAACTCTGGAACATTTAAAATATATAACATCTGAGTTATAAAAACAGAATATTGTTTCTCCTTATTTTTTATGTTACTAAGTGTTATGGTTGATACATTGTGTCAACTTGAGAAGTCTAGAAGTTTAACTAAGTGCTTCAGCAGCTTTCCATACTGTGGTGTAAAGGAAGTGCCTTTAGCTCTCTAGGATGTTGTCTGTTGTACCAATTTGAGAGGATCAGAAGTTTAACTAAGGGATTCCACAAGAAACCAGAGTCCTTACTTTGTAAACATCCCCAGTCCGTGCAAGAGGAGGGCAGGGAGATGGGAGATGGTGTGAGTGCTACACCCACCCCAGAGATGTAACCTGCTTACAATATAAGGGAGGAAAAGAGGCTTGCTCTTCCCTGCTTTTGCTCATTGCTTTGCTGTCTTCTGCTGCTTTGAAGTGTTACCCCTCTGCCACACCACCCTGCCTTGGAGCCAGCTGATTATGAAATCTCCACAAACTATGAGCTAAACAAACCTTTCCTTCCTTAATTTTAGATGTCGAGTATTTTGTCTCAGCAACAAGAGAAAAGTAACCAAGACACTAAGTAAAACAAAGGAGTAATGAATATATGAAAGATGTCATCTCATTCATTTGACCTGTTTCATAATTAAAACTGAAGTTCAGAAATATGCTATGACTGCCCAAGCTACACTCTTGGAATGCAGAGCCTAATATTTATTGTTGCACTATATGTCATTACCCTTGGTAGTTTTAAGAATTAAATATCTAGAAATATGGTGATGGTAGTGGTAAGGGGAACAGAATGGGATTCATTGAAATTCTCCAATAAATTTGCTGTTGTAGGGCCCTTAATCGTATAAAGACTTCAAGTGGTGGAGGAAAAACCTTATTCTTTCCCCCAACTTGCCTGCTTCCTGTTTTTCATCTTTCCTTCAGTGTTTGTGGCTTTATGTTTCTGCATGTCCTGATATAAAAAACTGAAGAAAATTATGATTAATTGTAATTCCATAATTTAGAAGTAGGCTCTCATAATACCTTATTGTCCATCTATCACTATTTTTGGTGCATTACTTATAATAAATATTTTAGAGAATAGTAAACATATATTTCACACTATTTTATAACTTCCTTTGCAGTTTTACTTCATAGTGCCTGGAGCCATACCAGATATACTTATATGTTCTTTAAAAATATGAATTTCAATTGTACCTTAACATTCAAATATGAGGCTATATTTGATTTATTTAAATAGTCCCCTGGTGTATTTAAAAATATTTTATATCCATATTTACCACTAACTTTTAAAGTATTATCTTTGCTTTATAATATGTTATAATATTTTAATACAACTGTGTCTTTATAAATTCTGTAAGTTTAAAAAATTTGCTTGATTGTTCTTAATTTATTCACACAGAAAGACATGTTTATGTTCTAATTTATTCATTATCCCAAAGAAATCTCTCTGAGAAAAGACAAGTAATGGCAATTTTGTGTACTGATGGAGATTAACAATGAGTGCTGAAGAAAATTGATGGATGATACCAGGAGAGACACAAGAGAGAAGAGTGAAGAGAAGAGAGAAGACAAGAGACCTACTAGAGAGAGGCCAGTAGGCCAAAGGGATAGAATTTTATGTACAAGAGGAAGTTGCTATTTGGATGGTACTTGCTCAGTAAGAGTGAAGATGATAAGATGGAGAAGTAAACATTCACAGATGAAGGGAGAGGAATAACCTGGCATGGTGCACTCACCTATAATTCCAGCACTCCAGGAGGCTAAGGCAGGAGGAATAAAACTTTGAGCCCACCTTGGACACCTTAGTGACTTAATGAAATCCTGTCTGAAAATTTTTAAAAAGATGTAGCTCAATAGGAAAAAAAAGTCAAGTAAAGTACAAAATAATCATCCAGAAGAACAGGAGATTGAATGGTCTGGTTTAATGGGGCTGTCTTGGTTACTTTTCTCTCATTGCTGAGACAAAATGCTTGATGCCCAAAATTAGGAAAGGAAGGGTTTATTTATCTTACAGTTTTTGGAGGTTTCAGTCCATGCTCAGCTGACTCCAAGACAGAGTGGCACAGCTGAGGGGAGTGGCACCGTTCATGGAGGCTGCAAGCAGCAAGAGCTAAAAGGGCAAAAGGGGAAAGCACGCCTCCTTCCCTCTCTTATATTGTATGCCAGCCCCACCCCTGGGAGAGTGCAGCAATCACACCACCAATCCCAGCACTGGACAATGAACCAATCACAAACACTAGACTTGGCTGCCTCCATGATTGCATGAGGCTTGGAGGGCCACCGAGACAAGAACCATAACGGGCTTTTCAGAGGACTCTTGATGGATGTAAGTTGAAACCATTCAGTAAGATTCTGTAGTGTGTTTTGTTTTCCTGTCACTTTTAGGTACAACAGGTGTAAGCTCAGTATAGGCAAAGTTGATTTTAACTAAGGGTTGATTTAGTGAAGTATGTGGTGAAGAAAAGGAGGAGCAAGGGTGTTAGAGTTATAGATAATGGAGAGATTTTAGTGATGTACTCTAAAATGAATGCCAAAAGGAAAGTAGTAAGGAAAAGAATTTAAGATAAGGAGTGCAGAACAGGTAGTTGGATCCATGGACTGTATGCCTTGGTGGGGCTGGAGAACTGTTGGAGGCAGGGTACTGAGAGCAAGTGAAGTCATCAGGGAGGAAAGGAGGTGGTGCTCAGGGAGTGTGGTGCTGGAGATTGAGATTAGGGAACTGTGTGTGATGGAAGGAGCTGCAGTTGTTCGGATGACAAGATCACTGAATGAGAGGATGTCAAGGAGCTTAGAGGCCAGTGGGTTGAAGGACTAATGTATACAGATATTTTAAGTGCCTGAAACTGAGATAAAACTGGTGTTGAAGATTATAGTAATGAAGAAAGTCATTAGAGAAATAGGTAGGTAACTGCAACAAGAATGGGTCCAGAGTGGCACAATGGAGTATCATGACTTTCAGAGCCGAGGGCCACTAGGGTCACCTTTGTGTTTGATGTTCCCTAGGTCTGCAGTGCTTTCCTTCTCTCTCTCCGAGGTTGCTTTTCTTCTTTGCTGAAACATCATCTTCTCAAAGATACCTGTACCATCAACCATTCCAAACTAATCCCTCAAGGCATTCTGTTTTGTTTTTTACTTGATATTTTAATAATATTCATAAATTACTCACACTATCTTGCTTATTTACTTGCTTTTATACACTGTCTCCCCTTTTTACAAGTTTTCTGAAAACAGTGGTTTTACTTGTTTCTACACAATTTCCCAGATTTAATGATGACAAGCACATAATTACTAGTGAATAATTAGTTTCCTGAGTGACTGAGTGGACATTTATAGGCCATTTTAGCTTTATTTCTGTACGTAATATAACACATACAGAGTATATGTATTTCATTATAACAAAATATCACAAAGTAGATGGTTAAAGCAACAGAAATTTCTCATGGTCCTGGTTGCTCGAAGTTCAAGATCAAGGTGCCTGCAGAATTAGTTCCTGATGAGGTGCTCTTATTGTCTATCTATTACAGTTCTCTAGAGGGATAGAATCATTAAATACATGTATAGTAACACAAAGGGATTTATTAGGTAGGCTAAGGATCAGAGGCAGAAAGTCACAACAGCCACCCTAGGGACCAGAGGCAGAAAAATTCAAAATGGCCATTTACACTCAGAAGAGAGAGGATCCGATAGCAGTTGAAGCTCAAAACTCTGTACCTAACCATAAAGTCACCAGAGCAAACCTGTGTTGGAAGGCTGAAGAGCCTATGTTGGAAGGCTGAAGAAACTGGAGACCAGTGTCCAAAGGCAATGGCAAAGACCAGAGCTCTTCTAAGAAAAGGGAAGCTCCTTCCTTCTTTCCCTTTTTATTAGTCCAGCCTACAAACCTATTGATTGGAACCACCACAACTGGGCGAGTATTCCCTCAGTTTGCTGGGCTACATGTCAATTATCCACGGACACACCCAGAACTTTCCTATGTTGCTAGGTGGTTTTTATGCAAGTCACAGTGACAAGTCCCATTAACAGTTATCCCCAGACGCACCCAGAACTTTGCTAAGTTGCTGGGTGGTTTTTATGCAAGTTACAGTGACATGTTCTCTTAACAATTAACAATCACATCTTGGTTTGCAGCAGGCAGCCTTCTGACTGTACGCTGATGTGGCAGAGTGAAAGCTCTGGTCTCTTCCTCTGAGCACCCTAATCCCATTACTGAGGTTCTATTCCCATAATGTCTTTTATTCCTAATTACCTCCCAAAGGTTCCATTTCTAATACCATCACATCGGGGCTCAGGGTTTCAACACCTGAGTTTGAGGGAAACATAAACAATTGAATCCATGACACTATTATTCTTCATCAGTTTATCACTTTTCTGTGCCTTCTCCCAGAAAAAAAAATCTACTTTTTGAAGCATCTTGCAACTCAACTGACATAACAAATGTGAATCTGTTTCCTCTTATTTCCCTTCAACCAACCAGATATGTACTATTCATCTTCATACACAGAATGTTTAAATTATGCACCTTAAACTAGGTGTGGTGGCAAATGCCTATAATCTCAGCACTGGGGAAGCTGAGTCAGGAGGATCACCATGAGTTTGAGACCAGCCTGGGCTACATAAGTGAGTACAAGGCCAGCCTGCACTACATAGTAAGACTCTGTCGCAAACCACTCCCCCCGTAAGAATAAGGTTCTTAATTTGATGCCTTGGGTAAGAAATTTTTCCCATATTATAGATGGCCATTATCTAGCATGTTTCTAATTATTGCTGTCTTATTTTTATAAAAAGTGTCACTCCATAATCATTAGTGATTTAATGTTTCTGATCATTTACATTTATAAGCTTCTGGTATTATGAATATTTTATATAACAGTTGCCTTATATTTATATACTCAAGATATTTCAAGTTCTAATTTGTATGTATCTTCTGAGAAATTTTAAGGGAATCTCCTCCCATTAAATTCTGTTATCATTTAGTGGATACCTAGTAAGAGAAAGAACTTAGGCTAAGAAATATGAGCAACTTTTTCGAAGTAAAATCAGTCAGAATGTAATCACAAAAGATTATCATTATTTAGATTTTCTGTTGCAATGTATCCCTGTATATCTGCTTAAAATTGTGTTTCCTGTGGATTTTGAAACATTTACAAATGCTCCACATTGTGAGATTTTCCACCCCCATGGATCATGAAAATTATTTTTTGTATGTTTTATTTGCATTATAGAAAAATTTCTATTATGTATAAAACAAGAGAGAAGATTAAAATGAATCTGTAAGTACACAGGACCCAGTTTTGACAGTTATGAACTCAAAGCTGACTTTACATATTATCCACCCACTTCAACATAATATGTCTGAGATTTGAAGTTAGTCATTTCCCCTAACTTCTATGATGATTTTAGTATTTCAAGACTTTAATCTGGATGCCAGGGTACTTTCTTGCTACTGAGTTTTGTTTTTTTGTTTTTTAATTGACAGAATAGGAAATATGTTTTGTTTTGAAATTGAACATAAAACACATTATTCAGCTTGTACTGATTTTTATGGTTGAAATCTAAGTCTTCAAGATTTTTTTTTTGTCTTCAGGCTTCTTAATCACTGTTTACCTCTATAGCTCATTTCTCCCATACCAAAAATCCCATAAGTCAAGCAAACTAGGGATGATGCAATTTTAATATCACAAAATCACTTTTATTTTTTGTCCTTTATTATACACGTAACAGTGTCTACAATACAAACAGTGCCACCAACATTATTGCTGATAGCAGTTAATATGTTTTGCATTTCTTTTGGTCTTAAATTACAGCCTGCTGGGAATTTGCAGTTGAATTATATACTTTAAAGTAACTTAGAATGGTTACTTTCAGGGTGATCACATGATCAACTTATTTGTTATATATATATATATATTTTTTTTTTAAATTTTAAGTTCTTATTTAAAATTTGATTTAGTTTTATAATTACCTAAACTATATACATGGTTTAGTGAGAAAAATATCATACAAATTACATTATGGTTTGTAATTTATACCATGTTCTTTATTCTTTTAGACCTTTATAAGTAACAATTTGACAAAATAGTTTATACTTACTTTGTTTTTTATATATAATGTATATATTAGATAAATGTATGTATATTAGATGTATGTTGCATAGCATGAAAATATATATAGTGGGCATGCATGTCTGTATATATACACATGTGCATGTATTTGTGGTTTTGTAGCACTGATAATTATCTGCAACCTTTGCATTTAGCCATTTGTACTTGTAATAAAAATCTTTGGCTTCTTTTTCTTTCTTTATCTTGAATATGTAGCTTCATTATTGCCCAATTTGAGAAGTTAATGTTGAAAAATAATCGGGTTTCCTTTGTCTAGTAAATGACTCAGTCACATTATATATGGGTGTCCAAAAGGTTTTTTCTTTGTCTTTAGGTCAGATCATCTCATTAACATATGTCTTAGTGTGGGATGGGGTGTTTTTTTTGTCTTTTTTTTTATTAGTTTATGTTAGTGATACAGAATGAATACATTCATTATGGGAAACTGATGCATATACACATTGCAGCTTAATCCTTTTTCACTCTCCCATCTCCTCAGCGCCATCCCTAGATTCTCTTTCCCATATTCAAAGGTCTACTTCCATGTATCATAGTGTAAGGCACTGAGTTTGCTATTTCAAAACATAGTTTTATTTTTATTTATTTATTTATTTATTGTGGCATCAGGGATTGAACTCACAACCTTGCACCTGCCAGGCAGGCACTTAAGCCACTAAGCCAAACTCCCAGCCCTAGCTTTTTGAGGCAGGGTCGCACTACGTAGCTCAGGCCGGCCTTGCGCTCACTTTGTAGCCCAAGCTGGCCTCTAACTCACAACGCTCTGCCTACCTCAGCCTCCTGAGTGCTGGGATTAAAAGCATGCACCACCACGCCTGGCTCAAAATACAGTTTTAATTTCCTTCTTTTTTTGGAAAATGATGTTTTTGAATTGTGTCAGTATTTTTTCTGGGCTTCTTTATTTTGCAAACAAATGAGTTGTAGGTTTAATTATTTAATCAGTAATCATTAATATGTTTTACCACATGAAATCTGGACAAATCCAACCAGAATGTACTAGTCGTTGTAACTAGAAATGTGCACTAGTCCCCTTCCTATCATTGTAAAAGAGAAATTGTTTATTTTGGCTCATGGATTCAGAGGTTCTGCTGCATGATTGGGAGAACCCATTCTTTTTAGTTCTCTGGTGAGGATATTAGATGTCAGTAGCAGGAAATCTTGTGGCAGTGTGAAGTGCTCACTTGATGGTTAGAAAGCTACAGAGGATCAGGAAGAAGCCAGATTCCCTCTGTCCACTTGGAGTGCACACTCACTATGACCTAGCAATCTCTCCCCAGGCCCCACACCTTCCAAGAGCATCAACCTGGCGTCTTAGTTACTCTCTTGTTGATGAGACAAACTACCTGACATTCACAAGTTAAGTGAGGAAAGGTTTATTTCGGCTCACAGTATGTAGAGAATTCAGTCCATAGGTCCGTCTGCTCCAAGACAGGGTGGCATAGGAAAGGAGCATGGCGGAGGAGAAATAGTCTGCGGCAGAACAGGCAGAAGCAGCAAGTCTCAGTAGAAGCAGCAGTGAAGCAAGCTTCCCTTTCTCTTTTATCCCATCCAGGTTATGAGCCTTTTGGGTGGTGCCACCCACACCTTCCCATTATCCACATCCAGAATTATGCTAACCCAATCACTGGACTAATTCAGTACCATGCACCCTTAATCCCCGTATCAAGCGTCCTAGATCCAGCCACCTCTGAAAAGCACCACCTATGAGTACATAACAAGATGGAAGCCATGACACCTGAGGACCAAGACTTTAACACATGGGCCTTTGAGGAATTAAACATGCAAACTCTAGCAAAGTACATTATATAGGTTTTGTCTTTGCAATCATAAAGGTTAGGGATCTTGTAAAAGATACCTAATTCTTCATAATTAAAGTTTATTCAATTCATATGCCTTAGAATCCTGAATTATTCCCTTGGAAAAATAATTGCTATGTATTTTAGCTGGTATTCTGTGACCAAAAACACTATTACTGGGTAAGTTTTAAGCAAAAGAATGAAGTTTGGGGGCTTGTGGTTCCAGAAGTTAAAAGTTGAGGGGGCATATCTGGTGATGATTCCTTTCTGGCACAGTCCTGGGATGGTGTGGGGCATCACAGGGGAAGAGACAGAGAGGATTAATGTCCACATTCTGATCTTGTAATATTTTCTTATGAGCCATCATTATTCAATTGTGAGAAATTTACCCTGGTGACGTTAATCCTAATCATTTCTCAAAGTCCCTGCCTCTGAACACAATAGTTGAATTAAATTTCCACCCTCTCAAAACCTTATAATGGGGATTAAAATTCAGCATGTGAACACTGGGGTACAGACTTATGCCATACCTGAACCAAAGTCTCAACAAATAAAAAATATTGAGATTAGTCAAATATGATTTTATAAATGCACATTGTAACCTTTAGTGAATATGGTAATGTTGTGGCATTTCACAAATGTATTTGCCAAGAAGATCTTCTGCAGATGAGCACAGTAACATCTGTAAAGGAGACACAATTTAGAAAATTGGACTATTCATTTACTATGGCAGCCAACAAATTTAAACATTTCTAAATTCTTATTACTTTTCATCTGTACCTGTTTTTAGAAAAATAGGCACTATATGTTTAGTAATTCTTCCTTTTCTTTATGCAAAATTTGATTGTCTCATAAAATAATAGAAGATGTTCTTTTAAAGTATTTTAGATTCAGGAAATTCTAATAATAAAAATTATTTTTCTCTCAGTCTTTACTAGAATACTTTCCTTCTTTAGTTTGCAGTTTTCTTCTCTTTTTTCCTGTAAAGTTTTCATAATTAATTAATTTTTAAAATGTAATATTCTGTCAGTTAAATTACTTGGTTTAATTTGTCTTTGGACATATGACGTTACAACATCTTTCAAATTTTATTGTATTTCCTACGTGGTTGAGTTTAAAATAATCTAGAATAAGAATTTTTTTACTACTATTTTCTATCAGTTGCAGATATGGGTATCTTTATAAATTGATTTGTTAATAATATTTTAATCTAACCATTTTACTTTAGTTTTTTTTTTATTTTGAAGAGAATAAGACCAAGCAAAATAAAGCAGAAAAGAATCAATCAAAACAAAACAATGAACATGATACAGGACTTCAGAACAAGATAAAAGGAAATCAATAATGGCTACCATAATGCCTCTTGTTAGCTTCAAAATAACTGCCCATACCAGGTCCCCCTTTCCTTTGGATTTTGAGGACTCTGTTGGTTTTCTCCATGGATAACCATTAAGGATTACAATTATGGAAAAGTTAAAATGTTGTTTTTGAATAGGCCAAGTTTTTAAGCTTAATCAAACTTTCAAATAAAGATCTTAATTGTAATTTAAAATGAATGTCAATGGAGGGTAATTCTGATTGCTGTGTATTTTTTGCTAATGTCTCTTGTGTGGTGCACATCAATGGGCACATATCACAAGGTCTTCAGATTCCAAATTGAATGCTCTTTTCTTCTTTAATTCACAATCAGTCTTAAATATATTAGCTTGTCAGCTACTGTAAGTAAGTATATATCTAATTTAAGCTAAACTTTATTTTCTTTCACAGGAGTACTGAGTATGTATAAGTGGACTCTCAGAATTCACAGAGGTTATATTCCTAGAGCCCCCACAAATTGTGAATAAGTACAAGTTTCAGATATGGTCATAAAGATGCCTATGAATGCCTATTTTTATAGTTTAAACCTTAAATATGCTATGTCTCCTGCAGTTATATAATTTAACTTTAAAAATATTGTATTAATAAAACCTTAGAAGGTACAGGGAGTATTGGCGGCATTTTAGGGACCTAACGGCTTTAAGAAGAACAAAACTGAGGATACTCGAGATAACCATACTGGTACAGTGACCTGTTATGATGCAGGAATGGTACCAGAGAGGTTTACAGGGCAGCAGCCAATCAGCAGCAAACAGAACTGAATAATGCTCTTCGATTGGCTACTTGCAAACCTCCCATCAAAAAAAAAAAAAATTATGGAGGATACTTGTGGTTTCCCTGAAATTGCAAGGATTTCCTAAATAATTATTACTTAGGCTCTAAGGAAAAATCTGTGAATAACTGAAGCTGCAAACTCTGAACTGTGACTTCGTGGGTATATACTGTATAACGAATTTTTCTTTCGTGAGTATAAAAAGGCCACGTCTAGGTTAGCCATTTCCAATTTCCAAGGAAGAGGAGGTTATCTTAAATTGCCACAGAGAGATTTAGGGTAAACCTTTGGCATTGTCAGGAATATGTTCTTTCTTGATGGGCTAAGTGTACTCTTTAAATTTTTAAGTGATAATCAAGATGAAAAGTCAAGGAATGATTTGTAGAGCACACATTGGAGATCATCATATTAGAGAACAGACTAGAAATTTTGAAAATTCAGAGAAATGGCTAGCTGCCTTAGATTTTTGAACCAGGAGCTATATTTATAGATGAATTCAAACATAAGAATTGAGAGCGTACTCTGTATGTATATAAAATGATGAATAAAATCATACATATGTGACTCCTTGTTTTCTGTGTCTTAGATTCTAGTGGTTAAGACAGAAACTGATCATACAATAATAATATAGTAATGAAAATATGTAATTAAAAAGTGAGTTGAGTGCTCTGAAGACAAATAGAAGGAAATTATAAACCTGCAAATGAAAATAATCTTAACCTAAAGTGAAGGTCAGGAAAGATTTTCCTGGTGGTGCTATTTCAATGGAAAACTGAAAGATTAATAGGAGTATATTAAGTAAATGACAAGCCAGGAGGTTCATGCAGCTAAGAATATTGCGTGTGGTAGAAAAATATAGAATGTGTTAAGTTTTCTGCATAGGAAGAAAAACACAGTATATTAGGACAGTTAAAAAAGGCCACTTTCTACTATATATAGAAAAACAGAGAAAGTGTGAGTAAGATAAGGTTAAAGAGTTTTGTAAGAAGCGGATCATGGAGAGCCATGTAGGTAATGCTCAGGATTTGAGCCTTCATTCTGGGTGCCATAGACTACAAAGTTAAAGACATAGCGGGGACTCACAATATATAATATCTATTGTTAATTCAATGAAAAGTGAATCTATTTACTATGAATATGTGACATTGTCCTCACAACCTCAGTGTCATGGTTCTCATCCATGCATTGCTCAGAGATGAAAATCATTCTGAGAAATGCATCAGTTACCTATTACTTTTTTTGTGTGAACATTGTGAAGTGTACTTACACAGACCTGGGTGGTATAGTCTATCAACTGTGGCAGTATTGATGTATACATAGTTTATTGATCCCAGATTACAAACTTGTGCAGTGTGTTGTTGAGTGGAATAATAAATATAGTCAACTTCAGAATATTGGTATTTATGTACCTAAACATATTTAAAATAGGAGAGGTACAGTAAAAATATGGCATTGAAGATAAAAAATAATACACCCGAATAGGACACTTACATCAATGGAACTCGCAGGACTAGAAGTTGTTTTGGGTAATTCAGAAAGTGAATGTGAAAACAGGATGCTACTTTACTCTACTGTAGGTTTTATAAATGCTATATGCTTAGGCTACACAAAATTTATTAAAATGTGTTTTTCTTCAATCATAACTATCTTATCTATCTTAGTGGAATTTTTCTACTTTATAAACTTAGTTTTTGGAATTTTTTTATTTCTCCTTTGATAACAGATTGAAACACAAACACATAGCACCATTATGCAAAACAATTTTCTTTTTTATATTCTCATTCTATAAATTTTTCCTATAAAGTTATGTTTATAATCTTCTAAATATTTTTGTTAAGAATGAAGGCAAAAGCACACATTAGTCCAGGCCTTCACAGGGTCAGGATCATCAACATCACCATCTTCCACCTCCAGGTCCTGTGCAGTAGAAGGCCTTAGCAGAAATGACATACATAGAGTCATCATCTCCTGTAATACAGTACCCTTTTCTGGAATGCCTCCCACTATTGTTGGGACCTTAAGTGTTACTCTGAAGTCTTTCTCCTAAATACTTGGTCCTCAGAATGGCCCTATTTGGAAGTGGTGGGACCCTTAAGACGTGGGTAGCAGGATTGTGGGGGGCATGCCCATGCAAGGGTTCATGCTCCTTCTTCTCCCTCTTTTTCACTTCCTGTCTATGATGTGAAAATTTTTGCTCTACCTCATATTTCCTGTCATGATGTGCCTGTCCTTCCACAGACCCAAAGAGAACAGGCAAACATATCACAGATTGAAACTTTTGAAACCATGAGCCAACATAAACCTTTCTCCTTATACATAGATTATCTCATGCATTTGTTATAGTCACAGAAAGCTGACTAAAACAGCCCCTAATGGACATGCCTGAAGTTGTTTTATGTGAACTTTTTAGTAAGTAGAAGAAATGAACTTTGGACTAAAAATAAGAATAATGTAGTTAATATAGAAATTAGAAATGTTTATTTTCATTATCAAATATTATGTCCTTTGCATAATTGCACATCTTGTGCTTTTTTACAAGTAGTAGCATGATAGATGTGTTTATACCAGTATCATGGACATGGGAGTGAGGCATTGTGCTGTGATATGATGTACCCGTGGCTATGATGTCTTGGCCACAGGAATTTTTCTTCCCTATTATAATTTTATGGGACTGCTGTCATATTTGTGACCTGCCACTGAACAAATGATCACTGCGCAATGCATGATTTATATTTCTCACTGAGTGATCTAGGCATTTCCTGTAGTAGATTTGTTCCAGGTGTCAATTCCCAGCTTAGAGACACTCATAGTCTCAGAATTTCTCCTTATGGACTCAGTCTGTGCCTAGGACATCAAGGGATGTGATGGGCCAGGAGCTGGAGGCAGAAATAGCACAGGCCAAGCCAAACCACTTCAATACTTCTAAGTCTCAAAGAGACTACCTTGCATCTCCCCACATTGATGCCTTTTATCAGCAGAAGCAAGTCACATGGCCAAATTAAAAATTAATGGAATGAGAGATATGCTTCTTCTTTAGAGGAAGTGGGAAGAAGTGTTATGTTTGGTGAATAATATCTCCAAAGAGCTTTTCTAGAAGTTATGGGTGGGATATGCCATAGAACTTTTGCTCCAATCAAGATAAGTAGGAAAGGAAAGCTTTATTTAAGGCCATTATATCATGGGTGGGGAGACTGAGCTGAGTTTCAGTGAGCTGAAAGGTAGGAAGACTTTTAAATGCTAGAATGAACTATGGAAAAGTACTGGAGGACATTAGGGGAGGAGGCTGCTCAGTATGATTGGGCCATCTGTGTTTGCTAAATGTTGCTTATTAGTCTCTGTGTTAGTCAGATTTTTGTCACTATGCCCAAAAAACCTGAGAAAATTAGAAGGAGAAAAGGTTTGTTTGGCTCATGGTTTCGGAAGTTTCAGCTCATTGTCAGTTGGCTCCATTGCTTCTGGGCTGGGGAGGAGGCAGAAACATGATGATGAGGAGTGTATGGTGGAACAAAGCTGTTAACATGAAGGCAGATAGGAAGCAGAGAAAAAGAACAGACCAGGGTTTCAGCATCCCCTCCAAGGGCAGTGACCCAACTTTTTCTCACATGGTCCCACCTCCTAGTTCCTACCACTTCCCAGTTGTACCACAGGCTGGAGGCCAAGCCTTAAGATGCAGGTCTTCATGGAATATTTTCAAATCCTAGTAGGCTTGTATTTTCCCACAGAGACTGTGCCCTATCTTTCTTGACAACTACATTTTCAAACAGACTATGGCTTCCCTGTCCTTGAGAAAAACTTTCCTGGCTTTTGGAAGATTTATGTCTCAAAGGGACAGAAAATATTTATAATTTCAAGTTTCCTAAAATAAATGCCATAGGAAAAGTGAAGTTAGGAACCTATACTCCCCAAGAAGCCAGGCCAAAGTTGAGATGAGAGGAATTTCAGGCCTACTGTCTTGGTCATGAGGACTAGCAGACATGCAATCAGAAGCATATTGGCAATGCCCCCTTATAATTTCATCCTTATGAAATGATACTCTGCAGGCAATGTTTAAAATTATTTTGAACCATGGTTATCTAGCTGTATGTTGCTGAATTTCCCAACACATGAGTATTTTCTAATTTATATTTTGGTGTGTAATTTCAAGTTATATTTTTATTAAGATTAGAGAATGTAATCTATTTAATATCTGAATTTTGCTTTAACAGTTGTAAGCATTCCAAAAGCATAAGAAAAGAATGTTTATTTATAGTTCATGAATGCAGTATTTTACATTATATGTATTAAGTCACGCCTATAGGACAGATGTATGGTGTAAGGTTAGTTGAGGGTATTGTTGAGAAAACTTGATAATGGATGAATATCACACATTTGGTAAAGAATCAGGGATAACTCTAGATTCTTGCTTTAGATCTTGACTTGAGCTACAGTGTGAAAGTTGATGACGTTTTCTGAGAAGACTCAGAAAGGAGCTATTAGAAGAATATGTCAAATGGCTGTGCTGAGTTTTGATGTCTATTTAACTTCTAGTGTAGATGCAGATTGAGTCATAGAGGAGTTTGAAGTTCAGTGGACAGATGGATAGGAGACTGATGTATAGATATAAATCATAAATGACTATTAGAAATCTGAGTCAAATGAGGGAATCTGGGCAGACTGTGTGTTCTAAAGCATTTTACCTTCACAGATAGAACAGAGGAGGAAGAACAAGCAAAAACTGACAAGAATTACTATTTAGCGGTATGAGAGAAAAACTGAGCTTGGGTAACAGTCAAGAAAAAAAATGTGATGTTTTTCAAGATAGAGTTAACTGTGTCTTAGATTTTGATAATCTAAGAGCCTTGATGAGAATAATTACCAAAAGGTTCTAAAACTATTGATCCATATTTTTTGCTAGTAAAAAATGCATGTATATATGCACGTAACTATTTTTGTTTTTTTGAGACACGGTCTCACTATGCAGTTCAGGCTGGCCTTGACCTCACTTTGTAGCCCAGGCTGGTCTCAAACTCACAATGATCCTTTCGCCTCAGCCTCCCAAGTGCTGGGATTATAGGTATGTGCCACCACACCCAGTTGCTAGTAGAAAATTTAAAACTTTGTTTAACCATGAAAGAATGAATGAGTTCACACATTTATTAATCTTCTACTGCATACAGGTCACTGAGGATATAAAGGTGGCAAATCTTTTTACTTTAATGGAGCATATAGTCTTGGAGGGGACCAGACAAATGAAAATAAAACAAAATGAAATGTCCTAGTCCTGTGTAAAATCTATGCATCAGTGCCCTGGTATGGGCAAATGAGGATGGTGAGTTTGGCTGGAGGAAGCTTTCAGGGAGGAAAAGGTCTGATGGGTAATAGCTTGAAGAGTGCTGACCATTTTCTAGGCAAATGTAGAAAAAAGTTTTGAGCAGCTGATTCTGAAGGCTCAGAGGTAGGATGTTTAATGACATTCAGAGGACTGTGCCAGCATCTTTGAGATGTTTAGATTTGTCAGTGCATTGGGAGGGTGCTGTTCCTGCATATGACTGTGGGATGACACTGACTTTTTACAGGTATCTTGTTTACTTTTCTCATTGTTGAAATGCAATACCCAACACCCACGATTTAAAGGAGGAAAAGTTTATTTTGGCTCATAGTTTGTAAAGGTTTTAGACCATAGTGTGCTTGCTCCGAGGCAGGGGACCATGGCAGAAGAGAAAGAGTTCATGGCATAGCAGACATGAAGCAGGGGGTGGCGATCAAGAGAATAGGAATGCTTCCAGGCATGCCCCCAGTGACCCACCTCTTTCCACAGGCTTTACCTCCCAACAGGACACCCAGCTATAAACTCACCAGTGGACTAATCCAGTATCACACACCTATCATCCTGTCAATCCCCAAAACCCTACTTATGAGCACTTGAGGCTGTGGGGGAAAATCCAGATATAAGCCATAGAAGTAGGGGAGGGTATTACTAAATTTCCTATAGTCTTTGGATAGATTCTCCTACCTATCAACACAGAGAAAGACTATATGTATTAGAGTACATAGTGGGGAGTGTGAGAAGAGACATTAGATAGTGAAGATGCAATAATAAACATGATTGATATTTTAGAAATAGAGTCCATTTAGTTTGGTGACTGATCAGATGGATCTGTGGTCAAGTCAGGCAAGGTTGTAACTACCGTAGAAGTCACTGGGCAGGTAGCAGTGCACTTCAGTCAAACAGGAATAGATAAACAGAAGCTAGTGCCAGTCAGTGAGGGTATTAAATTTATTCTGGAAAAGGTTAAGTTTTAAAGATCTGAGTACATTGTCTAGTAGAAAATTAAAAATACATATCTGGACTTCAGAAGAGACTAAAGGTACAGATAGATTTGAGAATCCTATATTAATAGTAATGAACATTTCTCAAGGAGAGTTTTTGAAATAAAGAGAAAAGAAAATTTGATCAAGGTATAAAATAAAATTTAAGGATTTTATATACTTTATTCAAAGTTATTTTGGTGCACAAAATATATCTGTATTTTATAAAGTTATTTTAAGGAAAGCAAGTATGCTAATATAAGGAAATATGCATTTTTAATATAATCAATGAGAGGATTTGGGAATTTCCAATTTATTTTACATATTATTTTAATCTGGAAATTACTGGGTGTCAAGTAATAGCATGAAATAAAATATTTATTTTCAGTGGTTCCTTGATAATGACATTATCTCCTTTCAACTACTTATTCTTTATGTGATAATTAAATACTTCTTAGAAAGTGATTAAATGGAGATAATTTTCTTTCCACTTTTCTTATTCATTTTTGGTAAGTATAAGTAACTATTTTTTCTAATAAATTTACTTTCCTAACTTACTAAATTGGAAGAATAATTAATATTTCTTAAATACTTGAATTTGTGCTCCTAAGGATGATTTAATATAAGAAAAGATTTTGTTGCACTATCTTGGCTTATCAGTTTGTATTTCTGTATACTGATGAAAATCATTTTAAAATAAATTTCTTCTTGAGTAAATAGGGATTGGCTTTACAACTTTACTTCATATTTTAAAGGAATTCCTAAATTCCTTTGCAATATTTGTATAACAGTATTTTAAAAATTATGTGTAGTCATCACCTTTCTTTTAATCACAACTTTGCTACATGGATATTAATAATGCCATCTCACAGAAGGAAATTGCAGCTCAGAATTCAGACTCAGTGTACCCAGCAGGGGACAAAGGGGACCCTTCAGTCAGCTCTTCTCCCTCCAGGGTCAGAGTTAATTGACCATATGCAATCTCAAAGCGATAGCTACACTTTTGTGAAATCATTTGCTTGTGCTGCTCCTGCAAATCCCTTTGTAAACATGCACTGGTTAGCGACTTATACCCTTGACAGAAAATGACTAGTGCATGTCTGATTATCCTGCTCCTGTCTTCCTTCACTCCCAACACATTGTTAACTGGGCATAAGTCAGGGTCTTATATGAAATTGAAACTGTGCTACGTTTTGGAAAGTATGACAAAGAAAGGTTATTTTCATCGCTGACAGTTTCTGGCTAATCACTGTGTTCCATGCCACAGAAAGGCCTGAATAATTCCTTTAAAGAAAAGACTGAAGCCAAGAATTAGTCTTTCTGGCTGAACTGCAGCCACACACAGGTTGGCTTCTCATTTTTGAAGTCATGTTTTTATTAGGTCAGCTGAAAGGCCTCCTCCTTGGTTGGAATGCAAAATAAGAAACCTAGGCCAGGATGAGAAGAAATATCTCTACTGTGCCTGCTGTCTGCATTTTCTGGAGTGTAAAACATTGGAAACTTTGTGCTTACATGTAATCAAGGACTGTTTTGATTTTATGATGCATAGCATCTGTTCTTTACATGCTATTTTATATGCTCTGTGTACACATAAACCATGTGCTACTTAATGATGGAGATACACTCTGAGAAATGCATCGTTAGCCAGTTTTGTCATTGTGTGACCCTCATAGAGATTACTTGAACAAATCAAGATAGTATAGTTCAATCACTAGAAGTGGCCTCGATGCAGTCAAGAGACATAGTAAACATGAGTTTTATGAGAGCCCTCCAGTGTAACATGGCGTAGGGTGCTACAGTAAACTGTTATACACAGAAGGAATATACTCTAATGGTACAGTGTATAATATCGTAAACATGCAAACCATTTATTATTATCCAGTATTGTGTAGAGTATATAACTGTGTGTATCATTATTTTATGTGACCACACTGGCATCGTCACAAACACAAGGAATGCATTGGACTATGATGTTATGATGGCTGTGGTGTCACTAAGTCATTGGGATTATTAAGCTGCTTTCTAATTTCATGATGTTCCTTTGTATGCATACACATTCTACTGTTGTGTATGCAGTCCACTGGTGACCATAATGTTTGCCCTGTGCCACAGGACTATTTCTATTTACATATTATTTTAAGCTCTGGTGGACTCCCCCTGACAGTGTGCTCTGATGGTCAGTGTGAGCCACTCTTCAAAACAGGATCAGCAAAGCTTGATGGGTATAGATGTCCCCTGGCTGCAGTATGATACTACCCCTTACAAAGTCAGGCTCAAAGAAGTTGAAAGAATGTTCACTTGTGGATTCAACATGCTTTTATAAAAACACAAAAAATTAAATTAGTAGATAGTGGTATCAAGTTGAAATTTAGTAGTTGTAAAAGATACTTTCTTTTCAGAAGACAATGAACAGCTGATTTTTATTAATAAGAGGTTTATTACTACATCTGATCTAATAAATAACTTTAATGTTGCTAAATATCAGAATTAATTGTAATTCTCTAAGAAACAGGAACAAAATATAAAACATTGCTCATGTTTGCTTGTGACCAACAGTAAAATTCAATATATAAAGTAGAAAAAAAATGATCAAAATTATTGGTTTGGGGTTTAACATATTTATTAATACTGACATTTATGAATTGAATGACAGCAACCTACAATTAACTAGTGGAAGAGGAAACAGACAAGTGTGAGGTATTGAACTACACTATATAAAACTTTTGTTTTAAATTTTTATAATTTATTCATCATAGATTTTTGCCTTAGTTTACTATTTTAAATTGTTGTATTTAAGTATTTTATTTATCCCAGTTTTGTTTCCATGTGTCCTGATGTTTTACACCTGAGGCAAATGCATTCTTGCATTTGCCCTTGTCCTGACCTGCATTGTTTAGATTTTTTAAGGCAATAATGAATTACATATTTGCAGAAATATCTCTTTAGGGGCAGTTTTTATACTTAGCCCAGTATCTTGACTGGTCATGTATATATACCTCTTTAACATGTGGTTAGGACCAGAATAGAGCTAAATATCAAAAGCAGAAGGTTCAAGGGCATCAGGACTATACTATAGAGAACTGAGGAGAGAATTCAGCTAGTTTGTTTTGCATTCAGCGAGAGTGCATCTTTGACAGCTTGGCAAAACTAGATTTAAAACTCTATCAAGGTTGGAGGAGTCCATAGCCTTAGTTGTGCCAAACATTGCATTTTGATCAATGCTGCCAAATCTTTCTGAAACAATCCAATGTTAGCACCTCGCAGAGTGCCCCGTTTACCTGGAAAAAGGACCTGGAGAATAAGGTGACAGTCTTCTTAAACTAGACAGGCATATTGGCTGAGTCAGTCATGTGGATAAGGAATAGCCCTCAGGCTCAGTGCTCCAATCAGAACATGTTCAGGGGAAGTCATTAAAAGTCCTTTGAAACTCCTCTAAAGAGTCAGTTTAGGTGGGATATTATCTGGGACTGGAAATAAAATTAGTACTAGAAGAATAAAATTTGCACTAAAAGTATATAAAGAAATATACAAAAGTGAATCAAGAAAATTTATATCTGAAACTTTTGTTTAAATTCTGCCACTAGGTTTTATTAACTTTATAAGGATGGCTATACAATACATATTCTTTTCAGTGCTTTGACTAGGTTTTATTAACTTTATAAGGATGGCTATACAATACATATTCTTTTCAGTGCTTTGACTATAAAAGCCATCAAAAAATTGTTAAAGGTTGTGTATATAGCTTATGTCAATTTGCTTATAAGGATCAAATTGGGATTTTATAGTCTAGATGCCACCATAAAGAGTAAGAAGTCCCAATGGATAGTGTGGAAATAAAATCACAAATATTACCACAATGTATATATTAAGGGATGTTTGTAGATTACACAAGTGACTGAGTCAGGCCTGGCTTATTAGTGATTTTCTATTTCTTGAGCAGTATTGGGTAATCTAAGATGTATATGCAAAATAATAGATACGAAATATGAAGCACTTAAATTTTACTAGTGACATTGGAATAGGCAGGGGCAGGTGCATCATGAAACTAATGATGTGGAAACTTCCTTATTAGGGTTTCAATTTTAATTAATTGTTTTCCAGTCCCAGGAGTTGAGTCCTGCTTTGCTTATTAAGTCAGAAGCCTCAGTGCATTTTCATTTGTTGATTAGACAGTCTGTGTGCATACTCCCGAAATCAGCTCTGAGGAAAACCTAGAAAGAAATCCAGTAGAGTCTCATGAATCTAAGTACTAGACATTTACACTATTCTAGTAGGAAATCACATTAGAAATAGCTGTCATTGTACTGCAGTTAAAAAATAAGACTTGGAAGGTTTGTTGAGCTACTCAGATTCACTGCACAGCATATTAGATTCTGAACTAGAACAACTTCTCATGACTCAAAACCCAAAATTCTCTTCTTTACACCAGCGTTTTACCCTTCAGGCTTTTTTTTTAAATGGTTAGCAGGTACATTTTTCCATTCTGGTTTTAAAATAATTTGCTAAGAAGCTTAATTTTCAACTAAAAAATTCAACATCTAGCAACATTTATTTGTTTTATAATCTTTTGCAAATAGTCTGGTAAATGCGGGAAATTATGTTTAAGAAAGATATGTGTTCGAGCGTAGACTGCCTAAACAAAGGAAACTGTAACTAATCCCAGTTGATCAGAAAGTACTCAGGTGAAGATTAGTCAATGATGACAGTAAGTGAGGAAGATTTTGTGCTGCTGCTTCTGTGTGTTCCCGAGCTTCAGAGTTAACAAGCAGGGTGGGCCCTGACATTCTCTGTGTTGCTTGTAGCACTACCCATGAATAGTATCTGCAAAGTCATATAGTGTAGATATTATGTGGAATTTTGAGTGATTGAAGTGATTCCAAATCAAGTTCTGTTTTGAAGCTACCTTCTGTTATCCATTTTAAAGATAAATATTTTTATGTATATGGTATTGGCAAAAAGCAATGACAGTATTTTCTTTGATCAAAGCAAACACACTTCATTTGTCTGTAATCATTCACTATGTAAATGAAGCACAGTATATTTTGAATAGATGGGCCCATAGTCAGGTATCTAGGAAAGGAATTTTAAATGTGAAATAAAGAGTCTAAAGCCAGAAAATAAAAAGAGCCACAGCCTATTTGGGCATTAACAGTAGGGAAGAAGTGAAATTGAAGGAAGACATATTATACTGGTTTAAATGCTATGTGTTTAGAACATTAACTTTATAGTTATACCTGTAGAACTTTTGCCACATTTCGATCACTTGGTGTGATCCAATATTCTGATTTTGGCTCACCAAAAAGAGATGTACCTTGATTAGCTCAAAGTCATAGTCAACTGAAGGTAGGAAGCCATCAACATATCCCGGAAGGCCAATCAACTGATCAGGGCTGAGCCATAGGGAGATCTATTTGAATCAGTGTTGTAGAAAGTGGAAAAGAATCTAGGTAAAGTTGTGACTGTTCAAGCAGTAGAAGATGGGCTTCTTTAGGGTGAGGACATTGAAACTGAAAAGGATGTAGACATTAAGTTTCTTCTTTAGACATTGTTACTTTTCAAGGAAGTGGAATTAAAGTGCAATCCTGATTCAAGCTTGGATAAGGTAGAAAGAGGGGACTAAAGTACAATGAACCTTACTGTGTGCCATCTGCAAAATTTCATTTATTACTACCTCTTCTAAGCGTAACAGAAAGAAAACCCATGGGAAAAGAAAAGAGTTGCAGAGAGGACTGATGAAGAAGAGGGCTCAAGGTGTTACTGAAGCGCTGAGGATGAAACAAGTGTATCTGAAAGATAATGCTTTTCCAAGCAAAGAGGTGGACTGAGGATGATAAAGCTGCACAAAAACCAAATGAAATCAGAATCAAATTGATACTCTGTGTAGCTTTTGAGTTACTTGTAATTAGGCAATCAACCCTGATGAGAGAACTTGCAGGAGGGTGGAGAAGGAGGGAACCTTGTTAAGGAGCAGGTGGGAAATGAAATACTAGAGGCAGACAGTTTCAGTTTGTCTAGTGAGGGAAAGCAAGACAGGGTGGAAGAAGCATGATTTAAATTGAAACAGAAGCCAAGAGTTTAAGATACTTTTTTAAGAAATTGGGTATTGGATGATAAAACAGGACTAGAAGTTTGTGGTATGATACTTAAGTCCCAGACTTCCACAATGACTCTTGTTATGTGAAATGACTTAGATATAGCTAAGGGACAAGGTATGTAACACTAACTATGTGGTACTTGATTTACTCTGTTATTTAGGATTGTGGGCAGGAAAGGGAAGACTCATTATTGGGACTCATTGTTCTCTTACCCTTTTCTAAAAGCAGATGGATCTTTGTTTTACTGTAGACTTTCTTTTGCACCATCTTTTTCTCACTTTCCCTACCTTTTTTGTTAAAAATAGGCTTGACTATTTTGTCTTTCCTATAACTAAGATATAAATTTTAAAAGTAGTCCTGCCACAGAATTTTAAATTACCCATGCTACCCAAATTATTTATGTAATTTATGAAACGCTTAAAAGTACTCCAAAGTACTATATTGTTTCAACTTAAAATACTCCTTCCTTCAGAAGATATGTGTTAGGCTAAACCAAGGCACAGTAGAGACTCCCAAGGCAGGCAAGGTGGAAGAAACTGGCAAGGACTTTATTGCAGACCAAGTGCACTCAAGGGCAAGAGGGCAAAAAGACTGTTGGACCTGATCAAGAGGTGAGGGCATGTTTTGAGGGAGTTGTAAAATTCTGGGTCTCTGAATAGGAGGTCTAGGGTTAGGTGATAGACTTGGCCGCATTGGGTACGGGGCGGGCGGTGCTGGCAGGCACAGTCTGTCTCTTGTGGTTTTTGTGGAATCAGCCCTCTGCTGGTTGAGCTGCATGGGGAAGCTGCTGGCTGCATGGGGAAGCTGCCAGCTTCCTGTCCAATGCCGCATTCCCCTAGGTGTGAATAACAGATCTGCTTGGAAAGGTTTTCTCTCCTAGTTGGGCGGGGTCTACTTCGGAGACCTGACATTCCTATGTGTTGTGTTGTAGAAAAAGGAGAGGGGTAAGGGGTACAGTTTGGAGGGTAGGGTCTGTTTGGGAGCCTGGAACTAGATTTATTTGGGGACTATATCTATTCTTGGGGTTTGAAAGACCAGAGTGTAAGTTCTGGTCCAATTACCTGGGAGGCAGAGATAAGCAGAGTTTTCACAGAGCCAGGATAGCCCTTGGTGTTTAAGCAGAAGTGGTTATGTATTTTGAGAAGTTGTTGGGGATTTTGTCCTTTGGGGATTTCCTGCCAGATGCCAATGGTGACAGCTAAGCTTGCTCCTGTTGGAGGGAGGCGGACCTCCTAAGGGAGGCTTTTGGGTGGTGTTTTTTGCTTTTGTTTTCCCAGTGTAAGAGAAATCTTTTTGTATTTAGTAGTATCCAATCAGAGGTTTGGTAAAAGGAGGGAGTCATCTAATGTGGAAGCTGTTTCAGAGGAGGGGGAAAAATTGTTGAGTCTGGGTAGCAGGAAGGATTTATTTTTCTTGGTCGAGGAGCCATCCCTCTGAAGTGAGGAGTGTCTGGTCTTGTGAATGTTCTTCTGTGAAAGAGTTGGGAGTAATGCTACTAGGGAGAGGTATTGACCTTGGGAGTGGGATAGGTGGACCGCTGGTGGAGGTAGCAGCCCTCTTTGCTGTCTGGTCTGTGAATGAGTTTTGTGTCCTCCTGTGATGGGGTCTGCGGGCTTCTGATGTCCTTTGCAGTGATTTACTGCTGCCTGGGTTGCAAATTTGAGCTTTGGAGGGGGAGACTCGTTATCCTTTGCCATCTAAGTGTTGGAGGAGTATCTTGATGGCAGGATAGGGCAGAAGGGCTGCAGAAAAGTAGGTTGTCTATGTATTGGAGAAGGCAAGAAGTGGTGGGATGGACAGAAGGAAAGGAGGTCATTGGCAAGACCCTGGCTGAAATAATGAGGGCTGTCATGGAAGCCTTGGGGGAGAACTGTCCAGGTGAGCTGCTGTGATTGATGGGTGTCTAGGTCAGTCCATGTAAAGGCAAACAGTGGCTGTGATTTGGAGTATAAGGATATGGTGAAGAAGGCATCTTTAAGGTCTAGGATGGTGTCATGGGTGGTAGAAGGAGGGATGGAGGACAGGAGGGTGTAGGGGTTGGGGACTATGGAATGGATGGGGAGTACGATTTTGCTGATGGATCACAGATCTTGGACCAGACGATATGATTGATCTGACTTTGTGACAGCAAGGATAGGGGTGTTGAAGAGAGAACTGACAGGTGTGAGGAGGTCATGTTTGAAGAGATGGGTGATGACAGGTTTCAGTCCTCTGAGTGCTGGGTCACGAAAAGGGTATTGGTGTTGAGCATGGTATGGGTGGTTCTGTTTAAAGGGAATGAGGAGGGGAGCTTGACGTGTAGCTATGGAAGGGGTTTAGGGAGGGAGAAATGATGAGCAGGGAGTTGAAGTGGGGCAGGGAGAACAGGAGGGCCCTGAGGCATCGGGTGGTGCTGGGAATAGTTAGAGTAGTGGACAGTTTTTCTAAGATATCTCTCCTAAGGAGTGGGATGGGCAGGTTGTGGTGACCAGGAAGGCATGAGAAAATATGTGGTTTTGTAGCTGACAGGGGAGTGGAGGTGTCTTAGGAGGTTTAGATATGGTACCATCAATTCCCACAACAGAAATGTCAGCTAAAAGCAGCTGTCCTGGAAAAGAGGGAAAGTGGAACGGGTCACGCCCATGTCAATTAAGAATGAAACAGCCTTACCTTCTATCATAAGTTTTACCTGGAGTTTGGCACCTGTGAAGGTCCAGGGACATCCAAGACCATCGGGGCATGTCAGTCATCAGAGGCCCAACTAATCATGTCAGAGAAAATTGGGTTGTCCAGTGGGATACCCTGGGAGGGGACTTCCACAGTGAGCCTGGCTGCCATGGAACAGTCTTTCTTCCAGTGAGGGCCCCCATATGTGGGACACAGCTTGGGAGGGCATTTGGAGTTGGGTCACACTTTGGCCCAGTGGCCTGACTATTGACACTTGAAGCAGGGCCCCGGGGGAGCAGATACCCCTTTGGTGCCCCTGGATGTTTTGTTGGCATCCTATTTGGGTTTTGGATTTCTTATGGTGGAGGCAAGTAACTCTAAGTAGGAGATATACTGCTGGTGTGCAGCCTCATTGCAATTGTTATAGTTCTTGAAGTCCTGGGAGATTAAGTCCTGTTGTGGGGTTTGGGGGTCCTGTCTCAAGTTTTTGGAGTTTTTGAAAATGCCAGGAGCTAATTGAGTAATAAAATGCATTTTGAAATTTAACTGTTCCTCTAGGCTTTCCAGACTGAGGATAGCATACTTTATTAGGGTGTTTACCAGTTGGGACATAAACTGAGCTGAATTTTCTCCTATTGTCTGAGTAATTTCCTTAGGTCTATCATAGTAAACTGATTTGTGGGATGCTTTTTTCAGTCCCTCAATAAGGCAAATAATCATGTAATCATGCATCCTTTCTGAGGGGCAAGGAAGGAGCAGTGTGGGGTATGGAAATGAGAAAGAGTTTGGCAGGGTCACAGGAGGTGCAGAGGGAGGCAGCTTGAAAAGAGTGAAAAATGGGACCTCAGACCATTTTCCAAGCCTGCGACAAAAATTGTCATGGTTCCAGAGAACTGAAAAATCAAATGTCCCGTGGAGTGGTCAGGTAGAGGAAGGTTGCTCATATTGGCTCAGGATACCAGTCAAACAGGGTGACTAAAGAAAGAGAAGGGACATCTTCTATCAAATTCTTGAGGCCAAGAGAGTGGATGGGTGACCAAGTCAGGCATTCCTGAAATCAGACAGCTGTCAGGGAGGCTGACTTCCATGGCGTGAGTGTGAGCAGGCCTGGGTTTTTGTGGTACACAACTCAGACTGGTTCCTGAAAGGCAATAAGGGCAGAGGGGGAGAGGAGAGGCAAGCGACAAAGACAAGAAAATGACACTTACCCGACTTGAAGGGAGGGCACCAGACTTGAGCAGCAAGTCAAGATGAGGGAGGGCCAGAGGTCCAATGGTGGCAGTGGTCTCAGTGAGCTCCAGCGGGGGTTTGAGAAGGGGTGGTCAGACCCTCAGAGGAGGAGACCTCGACTCAGGGGTGCTTTGATACCAGATGTTAGGGTAAACCAAGGTGCAACTGAGACCACTGAGGCAGGTAATGTTGAAGCAACTGGTGAGGGATTTATTGCAGACTGGGTGCAATTGGGCCAAGGATGAAAAAACTGTTGGTCCTGAGCAAGCGGTGAGGGTATGTTTTTATTGGGGAATTTAGGTAGGGGAGGGAGGCATTGCCAAGGTGGGTGCAAAATTCTGGGTCTCCGAATAGGGGGTCTAAGGCTAGGTGATAGACAGGGCAGTGTTGGGCACAGGGAGTGCTGGCAGGCACAGCATGCCTCTTGTGTTTGTGGAATCAGCTCTCTGTAGGTTGAGCTGTGTGAGAAAACTGCCAGTTTCCTATTGAATGCTGCACTCTCCTAGGTGTGAATAACAGATCTGCTTGGGGAATTTTTTCTCTCCTAGTTGGGCAGGGGTCTAATTTGGAGACCTGACAATGTATTTATATGACCCAAGAATAATATTTGAAATATTTCCAAAAAAAACAGTAAGCATGTAAAACAAACTCTTAGCAATTGATGTTCATAAACAGAAGTACATAAACATTGCTTTGGTTGATATACCTGCCTTTTAAAAGATGAATGCAATGCAGTCACCCTATCTCAATTCCAATATTAACATTTATATAAAATAACACTTTCAATAATTTCTAACTCCATGAAAATTAATACTCAAATTAAAGAAAACTGAATTCCAGATTTGTTGTGTGGGACAGACTGCTGATCAAACATTCCTATATCTTACTTTTTTCTTCTTGACTGCATTGGCACTTTGCATTTGAGAAAATGGTAGTTAAGTTATTTAATGTTTACTGCTACATTCATTCATCATCTGAAGATTCAGATACTTTTTTTCCTTGCAAATTCTTGAAAAGCCATATCTATTTTTGAAAATATAAGAATAGATATGGTTATGGTTTGTGTCTAGATGTTCCCCCAAAGCGTCATGCAGTCATGCGTAGGCAGACTTTTTGGAGGTGGCTGAACCTAGTTTGCAGTTGATTCATGGGCCAGTGTTGGGATTAAGGGTGTGAGTGCTACAACTACCCTAAGGCAGGCAAAATGGATACAATATAAGGGACAGAAAGAGACTTGCCTCTCTCTCTCTGCTTGCAGCTTTTACTGTTTTCCATCACAATGAACTGTTGCCCCTCGTCTATGTGCCACTCCGCCTCATAATCAGTGGATTATGGACTGAAACCTCTGCAAAATATGAGCTAAATAAACCTTTCCTCCCTTAACTTGTGAGTGTTGGGTGTTTTGTCTCAGGAACAAGAAAAGTAAGACAGATATATAGACCTAGGAAATGATTTTCATATACATTGCATTTTATTGATTTAAATGTGTTAAGCCTGTGTGGTGGATGAACAGAATGAATCTAGAGGGAGATTTCCAAAAACGAAACTTACATTAAAAGTATTAGGTTTATGAAGGTGCTCAGCATTATTCATTTTAAAATTCTGGTTTATTTTATTTATACTTTATTCTATGTTGCATTCTAAGTTATTGGTTGCAAGTGTTAGACATGATTCCTGTTCATAAGCAAATCCTGCACAAAAGACAGAACACAATTCCAAACCCATGTGTCAGCAAGCATAGCTTACATGATACACATTTGAAATGTAATGTTGGACTCTGGACTGCAGATATGGTCTGATCTAAAGCAATCTTCACAGAACTGATTTTTATCATACTCATCACTTCTTTTGTCTAAAATTTCAGCTTCATGAAAGTAAATACATTTTAGTCATTTTTGTGGATCATTACTTGATTTGCAATGCCCAGAAATATCTGGTACATAGAACATACCCAGTGTATTTTTGTTAATGATTTTTACTATCTTTCACATAAGATTTTATCTGTATTTGTATGTGTATATATATATATATATATATATATATATACCTATATATCTTTATAAATATTCTGAATTTAGCAATTCAGACTTTCAGATTTTCATTTGATTTTTTTCCTTGACTGTTTTTAGAACCAGTTTCATCTTTTGTAAGTGTAATTTAAAGTCAATAATGTTTACTGGTTTGAAGAAGATAGGAAGACTTTTATGTGCAAATGTGTAATTGCACCAAAGAAATTGCAAGATAAGAAAATGACTTGGCTGACAAAAGTGGGCTGAGTTGATCAGAGAAGACAGATGAAGTAGAAAGTTTGGACACGAATTTTTCTGAAAATTAGGATCCATATGTAAGAATTGGTAATGAAAGATTCAGATTTTAAAGACTAGCTTGGAAGATTCCCAAGCATAATGAGTTTTCTATAGTTAGAATGGCACTGTAAGGAAGTGTCTTAGTTACTTTTCTTCCATTGCTGAGACAAAATACCTGACACCCAAAATTAGAGAAGGAAAGGTTTATTACTTACAGTTCTTGGAGGTTTTAGTCCATACTCAGCTGGCTCCAAGGCAGCATGGCATGGCTGAGGTGCAGCTATTCACGGCCACTGTAAACAACAAAAGTGCAAACTGGCAAGTGAGAGAAGACACACCTTCTTCCTGCCCTTACACTATATGTTGGCTCCACCCCTGGATGGGTGTCGCACTCACACCACCAATTCCAGCACCAGACAACAAACCAATCATGATAGCCATGTCCATGAATACATGACATGTGGCAGTGCCACAGGAATGTAAACCATAACATTCCATCCCTGGCGCCCCCAAAGACTCATGTACATCCTTTGTACAAAAGACATTTAGTCCATTTCCAAGAGTTGCCACAGTCCTAACAGTTTCATCACTGCTGAAAAGTCCAAGTCCCAAATCTCCTCTGAGATTTAAGGCAAACTCTTTAACTGTAACCCCCTGTACAAATAAAAATGATATTAATCACTTCCAACATGTAAAGGCACAAGATAAACACTATCATTCTAAAAGTTACAAATGGGAATACAAATGATTAGAACCAAAACAAATCCAAAATCCAGCAGGGTGAACATTAAGGCCTATAGTTGCAAGTCCAGTATCTGAAACAATCTGTGAAAAATTGTGAGTTCCAAAGGGTTTGAGTGACTCCACCCCCATGGCACTTCCAGGGGTTTCAGTTCCCATAGTTTCTCTCTTAAGCCCATTCTGCTCAGTTTTTGAAACTTTCCTTGGATGATCCATGTTCCTGGCTTTTCCAAACTTCTGCGGTCTCCACTTCACTTTTGGCTTTACTCTTACATCTTTACATATTGCCCTCTTAGAGGTGCACTTTCTAGCCTCCCAGGCCCTCTGAAATTAGGCTTGAAGCTGCTTTAACCTCAGAACTTGTGCATTTTCCTTGCACTTAAAACCAGTGCTGCATGGATGCCACCAAGTTTCGCTACCAGCCGGAGCAGTAGCCAGGCTTTTCTCTTTCTTGGCTGTTGGGGTTCGAGTGCCTGGATTGCTGAGCTCTCTGAACCTGATTGTGAGGAAAAGCTTCTCTATGTCACTGATATTCTGGAATCTGGTGTGACTACTGCCATTTGGGAACCTCCCGTGGCCTCCATTGCCACTCTGGAACATGGTGCTCTGCAACTTTTTTCTCTAAGCAAATTCTTTCACTTCTGCAGCTTTGAGGCAGCAAAGGGTGGAGACCTGCTGCTTCCCAGGGTGGCTCCAGGCCACCTGTTTTATTTCTTTGTTCCTTCTCAGCAATCAAGGTCTCAGCTCTATCTTCATAGTCCACAGCTTCCTGGTCAAACTCACAATGTTTTAAATCACCCTGCTGGGCTCTATGCTCTTGATTCGCAACATAAATCTGGCTAAAAAAAACCCCAACAATAGCTATGCCACAGCCTTGACATTTGACTACCTTGAAATTTCCTTTGCCAGATTAATTAGTTCATCACCTTTAATCTCAGACTCAGGCAAAATCTCTGGACATGAGCAAAATGTGGACAAACTTTCTGCCAAGCCATAACACACATTGTGTGGAGTCCAGAAACCAATGCAGTCTTTCTTCCCAGCAGAAACTTCCCAAGCCTGATCTTTACTGGCAGGCTTTCTATCAACCTTCTGGTCTTTTGAGCTCTGACCAGAATCTCCCATACAGAACAGCCAAAGTCATTCCAGCACCACTGTTTCAGGTGACATCTCCAAACCTTTCCAAACTCTTCCCACAAGCCATTCCCAAAGGCTTTAGAACCACGTGGTCAGCTTTAGTCACGGCAATGACCCCACTTGACTGGTACCCAAATCCTGTCTGTTACTTTTCTCTCATTGCTGAGACAAAATACCTGACACCCAAAATTAGAGAAGGAAAGGTTTATTTCTTACAGTTCTTGGAGGTTTCAGTCCATAGTCAGCTGGCTCCAAGGAAGCATGACATGGCTGAGGGTCAGCCATCCATGGCCACTGCAAACAACAAAAGTGTGAACCAGCAGGAAAGAAAGGACATGCCTTCTTCCTGCCCTTACACTGTATGTCAGCTCCACCCCTGGGTGGGTGCCACCCTCACACCACCAATCCCAGTGCCAGACAACAAACCAATCAAGAAAGCTAGACTCAGCCATGTCCATGATTGCATGATACTTGGCAGGGCCACAGGAACATAAACAGTAACAGGAAGGAATTAATGATTAAAATATTTGAGGGGAATTTCAAAGACTAGGATTCAGTTTTGAATGTTCCATTTAAGAGAATAAATGGATCTACCAGTAGTTCTGACATCTATGAGAGGGAAATATGCAGTTTCTCAAGGCAACATCTAGTAAAATAATAATGGTAAAAAATGTATTTGAATTGGTGAAAATTTCCAGGGAGAAAGCTGAGACATGCAATTGCCAACTTTTGTGAAAAATTAACAAATACTCAATTTGATAAAGTCTGCACTTTGAAAAAAATATTCCTATTTCCTACCCAGTCCAATTTCATGAATATCTACACAAAACGCACATTTAACTCTTATATGGATACAATTTAGCTATTATTGGATCTTTTTCATTATGATGTGTAACATTTAAATTATGATCTCAATATCTTACTTTCAGATTATTTTTTAATGTTTCTCTAGCTCATTTAAAGTCAAAGCTTACTAAAGTCCTTGAGAGAGAAATTATAGCAGTACTAAGAAGACTTTTAAAAAATATTTAATAAGAAAATGTGTTTTTCAGTCTAATATATAGAAGAGAAAATTTTAAAATAAATTTAGGTATTGTATTTGAAGAGTAGCTAGCGCATTCTTTTTTTTCGGGGATTGAACTCACAACCTTGCACCTGCCAGGACAGGTGCTTAAGCCACCGAACCAAACTCCCAGCCCTGGTTTTTTGAGGCAGGGTCACACTACGTAGCTCAGGCCGGCCTTGCGCTCACGTTGTAGCCCAAGCTGCCCTCAAACTCACAACGCTACTCCTACCTCAGCCTCCCAAGTGCTGGGATTAAAGGCGTGCACCACCACACCTGGCTTAGCTAGCGCATTCTGATGAAGAGCGCAATTACTGCCCACCCTCCTGAATGGATATTTCCTTAGGTATGTGTCTGTCTTTAGATCTTATTTTGGGAGGCAATTTAAACCTAGGATACAATTACTGAGAAACTCAGAATGTTGCATAGCTTAGTTTTATTTCTGTAATTCTTTTCTCTATTACATTTTCAAAGAAATTTAGCTTCTTGACTTACATATCTAAGTAGAATATCCTGATATAGGGTAACATCTATTGTAAAGAGTCTATGACTCATCTTTATTTTTATTTTGTTAAATTTTTACTTCACTAGTAAAACATCTTTTCTAATCACATGTAAAGTACAATCATACTTTAAGTCTGGAAATTAGCATTTTGAAACTAGAGTGGGTGAATATGTAAATCCATGAGTTTTTAAAAAATTATAGGAAAAGTTATGTGAAAAGTCTTGTTATTTGTGAATTTTTATTGCAGCATAAGGTCTACACTAAACACAAAGAACTAAGACAGTGGTTTCTAGAAACAGAAAAAAAATTGTTCTGGGAAGCACTGTCAAAAATAAAAGCAAACAAATGTAACAAACCCTTAATATAAAAATGTTTTGTGAGTGCAATATTACCATATTATTACTAATGAGTCAACTGTAGATACAAATAAATTCTTCATTTTATAAAACAAAAGTTATTTGATTATTATAGTGTGGCTTATGAATTATCTATTGTAAATGCAAAAACTATATTTAGCATTTGCCTCCTTCCACATGATGCACTGTAATGCTATTACAGTCTATAAAATTGATAATTTTCTGTTATTACTTTTTCTCTGTAACTGTTCTCTTTTATTAAAGATGGCCTGAAACTCTAGTCCCTGTGTCTACCATCCAATGGGCATTTGGGACTCACAATTGAGTTCCTGCAATCTCTAAGGCCTTAAGATGAAGAGTTATAGTCATTTCAATTATTTGACACATTAAATGAGTGAAGTCTCTAGAAAAATACTAAAATTTTTTGAGCCGTGCACTTAACATGGGTCAGTCTAGTACTCTGCAAATTATAAATTACATTTTATAAATTATATCTCAATGTCAGCTTTTTGTTTTTGTTTTAAGAGAGAACTAGGATAGAATTTTAATTGTAGCCACTGTTGATTTGTGACTTGAAATTCTTGGATATGCTGTGAGACCAATTACTCAAGTGATATTTTTATGATTTAAATTGATGCTTTCTTCTCAACTTTAAGAAAGTCCCATGGGCTTCTATTTAAGAAATGAAAAAAGATGAAGCAAAGCAAATCTTTCCTCTGTCCTTCCTTTCTCTTTTCCTGTTTTAGATCTCTGTAAGAAACAATTTTCACACCGTTTCTACATCCCAACGTCCCTTGCCTATCTTTGTAGTTGGGCAGAGCTGACTTTGTGGAGCTCACAAGTCACTCTTACACATTGCTAGCTGCACTGATTTCTCTGGCTTTTATCTTCTTCAAACTCTAAAGTAGGTAACCCTGTTGGCAATGTCTTGTCATTGGGTATTTTCTTTTTAGTTTTGGTTTCAGTGACCCACCTTTAATCTGTCAAGCCCTGGCACTGACCACATGTCTTCTGTGCTGTGTTTTTTTGCTACTGTCATTGATCTTGCTTCTCCCAGCCCTTTTCCTTCACCATGTTCTTTAATTCTCACAGCATTAATTTTTAAACCTCAGCAAAAATGGCAGCCAGACCTTTAACTCTAGCCTTGACCTTTCTCTTAATTTCAGGTGCAGATTTTAAGTTTTCTTTTATATTTCTCCACTTTCTGTTATTGAACTCTAAAAGTCATTTTCTTTCTTCATCCAGACTCTGTCTCCAAATCTCAAGTAATAGCACATCCGTATATAATCAAGCATGCTAGAACTTTCATTATATCTTTAATTACATGTTTTTCCATTCCTTACACCCCAAAATAAAAGAATATAGAATTAAATAAATCTTGTCAAATCCATCTTCAATTTTTCTAAAATCTTCCTTTGTTTTCATGCTAACAAATTTTTCCTAGAATTTAAAGGCAGGGAAGGGGCTAATGTTACATGTTCAGTAGTGCCCTCTTATCTGATATTTCACTTTTCATGATTTGTTCGTTTTTTTTTTAATGCTTAGTCAACCCTGATTAGAAAATAGTAAATGACAAATCTCAGAAATAAATAAATCATGAGTTTTAAATCATGCCCTGTTCTGAGTAGCATAATTAAATCTCATGTCATCCTACTCTGTCTTGAGTAGGATATGAATCTTTTATTTGCCCAGCATATTCATACTTTATCTTGTACCTCATTTTGGTTACTTACTAACCATGCCGCTTATCAGATAGACTATAGTGATGCTGCTGATGACCCTTATTTTTCTTGATGATGGACTCAAAGCTCAACAATACTGATGCTGAAATTAATATAGGTCAGAAAAAGCATAGTGCTTTGTAAGTGAAAGATAAAAGTTCCCACCAAAGAAAGAAAAGCAATATTTTCATTGTAAACACTTAATTCCTCAAATAAAATGTCAAATTCATCTAGAGCATCCATCAGAAAATCTTGTTTTCAATTCCTCATCTGTTTTCTTTGGGGGGGGAGGGTTGGATTATTTAATAATTCAAGAATTATTTAACAGTTCTTTTTGTGTGCTACCTCTCATTCTTTAAAACTAATAGGAGCTTAACTTTCCTCAACTTTTTTTCACTTGTTACTTAAAATTTTACCAAGGAAGCTTATAATTTAAAGGCCAGCTCTCTGGTGTCATTTGGATGTGTATCTACACCTAGAGAAATAATTACTTATGGAGTAAGAGAATAAACAGCAGGTCTTTAGAGGATTGAGCCTTCCCAGGTTCTGAATTAACCATGGCCAGGGATGGAACCTAATTATAAGTACATCCTCTAAGAAGTTTGCTGTCACTTAAGACATTCTTTTAAATGTGCTTATTCTGAGTCAAGTCATGAAACAGAAGTTTATATTTATACCATAGCAGTCAAGAAATGCTTTGGGATTCAATATAGCAAAATCCCTAAAAGTAAGTAAAACTGAGAGGAAAAGTCAAATTTTTTTTAAAAGAAGACATTTTGTGCCTGCTTATCAAAGAGCAGGAACAATCAAAGTAAAATAACATACATTTGGCTAACTTACAAAAGTTTTTCGTAGATAAGCACAATTCAAAGCAATTTGATTCTGGTGTCTGATCCTGCCTTTGTCATTACAAATCTAAATCTCCCCAAAGCAGGTGTGGTTCTGGAACAAATTTAAAGATGTTGACTTTGGAATCTAGTCTGGATTACTAAGATCTTTGAACCATTTATTTTTCTCCTGAAATGTTTCAAACCCAAGTGTAGTCTAAAAATGAGATTCTATAAAAATAATATCCTGTAACAGTGGTGGTGAACCTATGGCATGTGTGCTGTAGCAGGCTGTTTGTATCAGTGAAAGCTTTAAAACTTTTGCCTAAAATCATTGTTCTATAAAAATAATATCCTATAAAATAATATACTATTCTCAACCATGGTTCTACTATACCTAAAAGGTACCTGTTTTGGAAGACATAGCTGATTCAATATATGAATATAAAAGATACACTTTGTCTCTTTTTGTGCTCTTATTATAGCAGTGGTCTCTAGTCACCTAAACACACTAACACTACTAAAGTAAAACAAACAACGTATTCATTCATGAATGCTAGAATTTGAAGTCATCGGAAATCACTGTGAAATACAGATATCCTTGTTTAATGACTACCTGTTGACGACCGTTTGGATTTACAACCAAGGCATACTGTTTAGACTTGCATCTTGTTTATAAATTTTAAATGTCTTTTTTATACCTTGTTTATGGAATACTGTAAGTTTTGCTGGTTGTACAGTGAAGTGCCATAGTTTTATGTTCTGTTGTAAATTACTGCATGTAAGAGTTATGCAAGTAACAGCAAAGGCACAAATTGGAGTTTTCTTTGACTGTTTCTTTTTTCTGAATATTGTAATGTACATACTATGTACAATTCCTCATTTAGTGACCAATTCTCTTAAGGATCTAAGTGCAGGAACTTACTTTGGTTGTTAAATGAGGAATGTCTGAATTTCTGTAAAATGGAGTTCACACTAATGCAAAAGTCGTGATTTGGGAAAAATCAAAAGAAGTTATTAGAGTTGAACAAAATGATCATGGGAAGGTAACTGTCTCATAGTTTGTCTAAAATGGGCATTGTGGAAGTGTAACACATAGACTTGTTGCATACTTGTGCCAATCGGAAAAAAGATAATAACTCTTCTAAATGATTAGGCTTTGGAATTTAAGACAGGTATTTGGAGTACATGAGACAAAAGATCTGAAACATCAGCCAGTTATGTAGTTTCCAGCATTGTGGGAAGCTACAATATGGCTTTAGAAAGTACAATACAATATATAAAATTTGAAAGTGCTTCTAATACCTGCTTTTCTCATATTTTCAGAAAGTGCCTTTTTTTGGGAAAGAAGAAATGACTATGCCATATTTTAAGATTTATCCCAAAATTCCATGCACCAAATGAAGAAACCTTTGAGAAGTCAAGGCTTTCTATTCAAGCCTCTTGTTTTTTATGGGGGGCTTAGGATTACTTGACTAGAAAGGTTTAATTGAGCCTGAAATTACTGACTACACTAAGAATTCACTTTTCTTTTTTAAAAGAATTTTGTGCTAAGCTAAATGGGAGCCTCTTTTCTTTATGAAGATGTTATGACTCATTAATGAATCAGGCTTTGGTTTACACTTTGGTCTCTAGTAAGGTTACCACTGTTAGCAAGAATTATCTCTTCCATACACAGCTGAGGATAGGAGACAAATACATGAAAACAGACAGGAGGTGAAACAGATTCAGGACTCCTGAAATGCAAGTGAACAGCAAAGGGAATACTGAATCTTGGGATATAAACAGTGACTATCTTAGGCCTCCGAAGTCATATTTACACTGATAAAGTGCTACACATGTGTAAACTCACAAGCATAACTCTGTAACAAAAACTTCAGATGAGACAAGGGAGCAAATTCGTAAGTGAGTTATTTCATGAAAGCCACCAGAAGTCTCATAAACAGTGCATTCTCGCGCTTGGGTTCTGTCCCATTGGATATTTGTCTTGATCATTCAAAATAGAAAAATTAAATCTCAGTTCAAGTTTGTCCACTGAAAGTAACTTCAGTTGTATCCTGATATGTGTCACAGACCTCTGAATAAACATTCCTTTTCTTTCTTAATGATTGCATGTAAAACAATTATTTCTTCCCCGTGATTTGGGAACAAACAAATAATGCAAATTTTGTTATTTCAATACCTCATATGAGCTAAAAGGAGGGATGGTCTTTGTTATTTCCGCCTTCCATAAAATTTGATTGCTTCACTAATTTTCTTTTAACCAGTGTCTGGGTTGAAATGAGTCACCAAACTAAAATACAAAGTAGAGAGACCCAGAAGCAATATTATTAGGTGGACAGAGGCACACGAAGGGCCTTAAATTGAATTCTCTCTGTGTGGACACTGTGTCTTCTCAAATGTTCTCTATTAGAGCCAAAATGGATCTCTATTGATTTATGTAATGCCTGTTTGTATTTTGGTTTCTGCATCTGATTTTAAGTTTTCTCAGGAGAAAAGACTGTTTTTCCATTAGAGTGGCAATGAAAATGATCAAAGTAACCAAGATTTGGAAATCTGAAGCACTCTTTTTGTTCTCTTCCTTCTATAAGTTTTTCACTAGTCATCATGTGAGAATAAATATTTTAGAATAATTCTTAGAGGAAATCTTTGTCTTGACACATAAGAAATTGTTAATTCTTGAATTTTGTGACATAGCGATATTTCAGCTGATTTAAATACTGCTACCTATCTATACATATGCACACAATTTTCAAAAAACCTTGGAACTAGTCTTCTTATAGTTTTGTGTTATAAAATGGGATAAACTGAGCAGTGATATTATAGTATTATTTGAAACATGAATTTTTAATATAAGTCAATAATGCTGAATAAGGTGGTGTTTTGGATGTAAATCATAATAAGCTATGAAAAAATCAGAAAAGGTCAAACTCACCTAGTTTGAATTTACTGATTTTATAAATGAACTTTAAAAATGTACTGAAATCTTACTGTAATGTTTCAAGAAGAAATTTAAGACTTCTATGGGATTAAAGTTTAACTGATTTTCTGCAGATCATAACTAAAATTTTTTATCAAAAGTAGACAAAATTTAATCTTCAAGTTAACTAACTGTAACTTCATAATTATTGATTTGTAGATATCCACTTTGAATCATTTCTGAGGCTGAATTCAGAACAATCCTAAGGTAAGCTATCCCCATCTGCATGTATGTATATTAATTTTAAGGTATCAAATATGTAACAAAATATGTATGTAATGGAATATTCAATCATTTTTCTAGTTGTTGAGGACCAAGTAATACTCTGGTCCACTCAGTAGTATTATTTCATTTATAACTTTTTATAATATTTCTCTATTTAAAAAGATAATCAAAAGGCATGATGAATTGCTTGTGTCTTCACTGCAAGTACCCATATAACACACAAGGCAATTGACAATCATTTTGACAGTATAGTGCAGCACTCGATATCACTGTATTGTTCAGAGAGGACAGAACCCAGTGTAGGCTAGAAAGATATGGATATGTCATGAAATTATTAATAATAATAATAAAATGAATACTACTTACTTAATTACTGTACTAAGCATCTAATATATTGTATATCATTTAACCCTCCAGCAATCCTATGTCATAAAATTTTTATTATCACTATTTGTCACATCCCAAAAGGAGCGTGAGATATATCTCAGGTTATGTAGCAGTAAGTGGCACATTTACTTTAGTCTAACTTTCAAGTTTTAATTTCTTACAACTATGTAAATTACCTGGGAAAGACAGGAGTTTAGTGATTTCATGGAAAGACTGGGTGGAGGAAAAGATGGGAAGGCTAGAGTTTCCTGTATGATTACCACTAACAACAGCATGAAAGAGCATATAGACAAACACCATGGTAGGGGGAATAAAGCATGTTTGAGGAAAATGTAATGGATCTTGTAACTCGAGTTGACAGAGGTATGTCAACTTCCTTTGTTGGTAACAGTGTGATGGTTCCAGATTCGTAACTGATCCTCCATCTCTAATGCTATACCTGCAAAATGTGACGCTGTGTTGTATACTTTGATACTTTAGCAAAATGATCCATGATCTGATTGGGTTACCAATTAGAAAAACCCACAATGAAATACTGGAATTACCTAATTCTACCAGTGTGTGAAATGATGGCCATATCCTAATCTAATCAGTAGGAGGAAAGAGGAAGGCACACACGCTTTACTGGGAGACAAAGACAAAAATGACAGTGTTGATGGCACAGTAGGTCAAAGGAGTAAAGGAGAAGCAAGTGTGTATCATTTTTAAATTTCCCTCTATAATAAAAGGGAAAGTTTTCAAAAAGAATAAAAATGGGAACATAAACAGTTTTGTTGGAGAAGATGGGTTTGATTTCCCTATCTTGCTTTTGAAGTATCAAAGGGACCCAGGTTCATATATGCTGTAGGACATAGGAAGTTGAATGAAGGAAAGAGGCAATGATCGCATCTTAACTCCATGAAAGATTGTACAGTGGGAAATTTCTCTGAAGAAATTAATATAAAAATTGAAGAACATGAGCTGGCATTTTATTTTCAGATGAATTTTAAAAATAAAATAGTGCTAACAAAGCTTGAAGTTATATGTGAAGTGAAGCTCAAATAAATGTCTAATTTTTTAAATTTGAGGTTTATTCATTTCTTGGAAATATAATGTTGACTTTAAAAAAAACAAAGTAGAATGAAGGATGATCATCAAACATCTTTAATAAATTACCTGAAATGTAAGTCTTATCAACATTTATTTCAATTTATTACTGATAGTGTTCCTTTTCTTTCTTTAATCTGGTATTACCATCATTCTGTTAACAATGCTTCTGATAAACAATTAAAACCCTTATATTTGAGAATCAAAATACTCATTCATCCATAACCCCCATGAAATATGTGAATTAGATAGTAAACAAATAAGATAAAGGATGGCAACCTTTCTTAGGCTCCAAGTTCATCCTGAGAGATGTCTTTCAATGATGCTGAGATTAATAGTAAAGAATATGCACTACTTTTCTTAACATAAGTAAAAAAGTACAGTACGTGTACAACATGGTTATACATTTCCTTCCAGCAAATTCATTTTCCTTCACTCATGGATTGCATTTGTGAAATATTTAATCAGCAACTAGTAGAGGCTAAATTCTGAGCTAACCATTAAGAAAAATAGATATGATTTCCTTTTCAAGATGATCACAAGATAGTAGGTTAAAAGTAGGTAAGCAGACGACTTATTACAGCAAAATGGATGGCTCTCTATGGAAGCCCAAAGGATGTTTTACTCATTTAGGTTGACTAGGTAAATCAGTGCTTCTCAATATCATCAGAAGTATATGAATCTTTAGTTCATGGACCTCTAAATGAAGCTATAGCTTCTATCTGGAAGTGACATTTCATACGATGCTATCTGTATATCAGTGTCTTTCAGAAAGTAGAGATTTAAAATGTGAAACTTACTGCCTGTGGTCTGCTATTTATTCTTCTCAACTATCAGAAACCAGTGAGAGTGGTACTTGTTAAAGTATTAAGAAATTGAATGGAAAAGAAAAGCTTTTTTTTATAGTTTTACTTAAGATAATGAAATATTTGTTGCATAGACAATAAAATGAGTCACTTCAATTTCTGAAAATAAATTGGGATAGGTCCCCTTTCTGGTAGGTGATAAATGGAAAACTCTGAAAACATGATTGTAAAAAGAGCTGTTTAAATCCTTTGATAATCTGGCAAGAAAAGAAAGCAAAGAATTTGAAGGAAATAAAAATGAAATGAAATCTGGAGCTCTCAATGGGAAGAAAATGCAAAGTTGGAAATGGTAGGTAAAACAAAGGTCACCATCCAAATTTGAACCTGATAGAAAAATGTTTGAAAGCTAGGATTTAGGCAAAACTCTCAGGATCAATGTTGGCATCTGTAAGAAACAAAGCTACTACTCAAGTAATGCATCAAGGAAAACTACTGACCTAAATCGTGCCATTACTAGGTTCACACAAATCTTCCTGTAGGATTCAAAAATGTAAGTTAGCATTGATTTAACTTTGGTTGCAGAATTCACCTCTGTGGTCCTATTATAGGCAGCTAAGATAGATAGAAATGAATATACAATTAGAGAGGGATTGTCCTATCAAGGGAGTCAGCACAGGCCGGGCGTGGTGGTGCATGCCTTTAATCCTAGCACTCAGGAGGCTAAGGCAGGAGGAATGTTGTGAGTTCAAGGCTGATTTGGGTTACAACACAAGTGCAAGACCAGCCTGAGCTACATAGTGCAACCCTGCCTCAAAAAAGCTAGGGCTGGGAGTTTGGCTCAGTGGCTTAAGTGCCTATCTGGCAGGTGTGAGGTTGTGAGTTCAAACCCCGAAGCCAAAAAAAAAAAAAAAAAAAAAAGGTAGTCAGCACAAAAGTAAAGGCCTCAGAATTTTGGCTGGTGGTACATCTGAAGAAAGCCAGGTCTCAATATAAAGATGCAACAGCCAGGCCCTCATGCTTCCTTAAGGGATAAACAATAACTTGGAATTATACTGTAACTGGCACCACTTCCATCCTGAAAATGTCTTTGTTATTTCCATGCACCCTTGCTATGTGAGTTGTTTCCTTATCAGATCAATATAAGTTAAGTGGCTATACTCATAATCCTATAGATTGATTGTAGTTTGAACCACATTGCACCCATATTATGACTTTGCTGTGTAAATTATTTGGATAAAATTCTTCTAACTTCTTGCTTTGGTTTGTGACTTCATTCCTCAATGTTGTGGGACCACAAACTCAGCACATTTGACATTTAACAGCTTTGGAATTATATTTCTCCTATATCAGTTCAAAAATCTTTATCCAAAGCCAGGTGTGGTGGCGCACGCCTTTAATCCCAGCACTAGGGAGGCTGAGGTAGGCGGAGTGTTGTGGGTTCGAGGCCGGCTTGGGCTACAACGCGAGTGCAAGGCCGGCCTGAGCTACATAGTGCGACCCTGCCTCAAAAAAACCAGGGCCGGGAGTTTGGCTCAGTTCCTTAAGCGCCTGCCCTGGCAGGCGCGAGGTTGTGAGTTCAATCCCTGGTGCTGCAAAAAAAAAAAAAAGAAAGAAAGAAATAAAAAAAATCTTTATCCAGTAATTTAGAATGATTCTAGGTTCACAGTCACTGGGAGTAAACAAATCCTTTGCCATGTGAACCCAAATTTAAAGTGTTTCAAAGATAAAGTTATAAAGAAATGCAATAATCATTTAAAATTACAAAGCATAAGGAAAAATAGATGAGAAAAAGCCAACAAAATATGACACAAATAGAGATATACAAAGATTTCAGATATTGGAATTAACAGATGCAGAAAAAATGTGTGTTTAATATTGAATTAATTTTCTATTTCTATTTTACAAGTTATCACTGAGTGTATTGGTTTGATCCTGTGTCCCCCCACAAGGCCTCATGTAGTTTGGATGGGACTGAGTCTGATGTTCGTGACTGGTTTTTTGTCTAGCACTGGGATTGGTGATGTGAGTGCTGCACCAGCTCAGGGGTGGAGCCGACATACAGAGTAAGAGTGAGAGGAAGGCATGTTTTCACTCTCTTTTTCTTATGCTCTCACCGGTTTGCCTTGCTGTTTGGTGGCCGCCATGAATGGCTGTCCCACCACACCATGCTGCCTTGGAGCCAACTAAGTATGGACTGAAACCCCTCAGAACTGTAAGAAATAAAACTTTCCTTCCCTAACCTTGGGCATCAGGTATTTTGTCTCAGCAATGAGAGAGAAGTAACTAAGACACTGAGGTATTGTCTTAAATACAGGTAGTATCTAAGTCAGACAACAAAGATTGGACAAAGATTGAGAATCTTGACAGTTCTACAGGTTGGAGGCTGAGTATAAGCATCACTAGGTTAAGGTAAATGTGTTGTTAGACTGTGCTTCTTTGTAGAGACTCAGGGAAGACTTGTTTTCTGGCTCATTCAGATTGTTGGCAAAATCATTGCCTTATTGTTGTAGGATTGAGTACCTTGTTCTCTAGCTCCTGTAGGTTGAAGGTGGCTCTCAACTTCTAATGGCTACTTGGGTTTGTGCCTGTTTCTTCATTTTTAAAGCTAGCAAACACAGCTTCAGTCTCTTTTATACCACATCTCTAATCTTTTTAGTCTACTCTGGCAGTGCTGATATAAGATTCTCATTAACTCAAGTCTCTTATAATGTATGTCAGAAAAAAATCATTTTATTAGACAAGAGGTATGTCCACAGATCTTTTCAAGATGACCTCTTTTCCATTTTTGATTCTGCTGAAATGGTTGAAAGCATCTATGAGGTAGAAATCACTCAAGGTGAGATTGCATTGAATACTGTTATTAGTAATACAGACATAAACATTAGAAACTGCCTAGTCTTCAGAAATAGAAGTCCAAGGAAAGTAAATCAGGATAAATTCTAAGAAGATTACATCAACAAACATCAAAATTAAACTGAAGAACACTAACAGCAGAAAGAAGTGTAAGCAGCCTGAGAAACATGACAGGACACTGCTAAAGGATAGACAATTAGATCAATAGATGACTTATAAATAGCAAATATGGAAGCCAGATGATAATGGTATGTGGAGATCTCTCTGTGAATGACTTCTGTCTCAAACTCACTTCCATGTTTTAGTTGCATATTATTGTGAAGACCTTATTTGTAAACTTTCTCTATGCTTTAAATGAAGGCTGATAATTCTCATAGCTAATAAATACAAGTGCAAACACATGTGTAATGAATTATCTACTTGTTGCATAAATATTTAACATCGACTCATTGTGATAACTTTATAAACTAGGTTCTATTGGGCTATTTGGACTATATAAAAAATCAATCCAGTTTTCTATTTATATAAA
>RJWM01000061.1:77715-140729 GCA_004363535.1 Dasyprocta punctata
TTTTTGCGGCACTGGGATTTAAACTCACAACCTCGCGCCTGTCAGACAGGCGCTTAAGCCACTGAGCCAAACTCCCGGCCCTAGTTTTTTGAGGCAGGGTCGCACAATGTAGCTCAGGCCGGCCTTGTGCTCGAGTTGTAGCCCAAGCTGGCCTCGAACTCACAACGCTCCTCCTACCTCAGCCTCCCGAGTGCTGGGATTAAAGGCGTGCGCCACCACGCCCGGTTTATGCTTAGCACTTTTTTGGAACACTGCAATAAGCATTACAGTCCTACTGAATCTTGCAGTGTCATTTAGTGACTATTCATTATATTATATTTTCGTATTTGTTACATAATTGAATTATTTTGGATTTTTAATAATTCGAGTTCCTTTTCAGTTACATTAGAATGAATTAGGGCCGGGAGTTTGGCTCAGTGCCTTAAGGGCCTGCCCTGGCAGGCGCGAGGTTGTGAGTTCAATCCCTGGTGCCGCAAAAAAAAAAAAAAAAAAAAAAAAAAAAAAAAAAAAAAAAAAAAAAAAAAAAATTAGAATGAATTATAGAATAGATATTAAGAGTCATTGCTCTACTTTTCTGAATGTAACTAATGTGAGAATGTCTGATGACCCTTTATTTCATTTCATCAAAACAATAATGTCTCATTAAATAAAAGGAAATTCAAGGAAGCACAGGGATTTAGTAACTGAGATTCAGTGAAGAATAAAATAAAATGTGTTTCATAGAACACATAACAGCTTTATTTTCTTCCAGATTTACATGGTGACAGTGTATGAAGTTTTAAATTATTTTTATTATTAATGAGTGATAATTTGTAGATTTTTGCTTGATGTATAATTTTACCTGGAAAACATGTAAGTCTTGTGCATTTCTTATGTAGAGGATAGACTATTAGTGTCAAATAGAATTGATTTGAATACTGGTTTTGCAAATGACATTGACTCTGTAGGCAAGCTATATATCTTTTTTGAGTTGTAATCTCACTAGTGAAAAAAAAAGAAACAGCTGGACCAACTTGTAGTTTCTATTTATTCATTTTCAGTTAAAATTTTACATAATTTTGAACTTGGCACACCCAAGTTAGCAGGAAACCCAATCCAGCCTTTTTGAGGACCTCTCTATCCCCACTCCATTGCCCAGGAGTCCTAGAGGATCACTCCATGGCATGTGCACTAGTTCTAAATGCCAAGTGAAGAGAAATCTAAAAAGTCTATCAGTTCTTTCTGTCACTACATAGTTTCTGATTTCCTCCCACATCCCAGCTGGTGACTTTCACTACTACAGTGTATCCTGGCTCAAACTGATCCTTAAACAGTTACAGTCTTCATGATTATGATTCCATCTTCATCTTCAGGAAACTCAGTGTTGTTCTTAGTGTCTACCATAGTGCACTTACTAGGACAAGGAAGGCTAAGAGCTCTGACCCTGAATCTCTTGCCGAATAGTGACTTCTGTGCAGCTGCTGGTACCTTTTCCTGCCAAAACCTCAATCAGGAGTAGAAATACTTTACAAAGGTTCCAGTAGAATTAAATCAAAGAAGGATCCTCCCCCAATGCAATTGTCTCTCAGAAGATTTGTTAACGCCTCAGGGACCCACTTTGGAGAAGCTTGGTGAGTCATAATTTAGCAGTTCATAAAAGAGTCTATTATAATCTGCCCCAAGGAAATAGGTACCTACTAGAAGTACTTTCTCAGTAACATATTAAGTTCACTAAAGACATTTCTCCTCTTTTTGGATTCTGCCTAATCAGAAATTTCACATATCTTATTACTATGAAGATAAATGGGATGACATACAGAAAGTGCCTATCAGTACCTATTACTTAGCAGACACTTACTATACATTAATTTACTCCCTTGTGTTATATTTTTAATATTTTAGTTTAAACCCTCATTGTTACTTTTCCTTTCCATATATATGTCCCAAATGAAATTATAAGAGTCTGTAAGAGAAGAGAGTTATAGCTCTGTGTCTTTCAAGCCTCTGAAGATTATTCAGCATAATATCGTAGAGATAAATATTAATTGCTATATAATTATTGCCTAAGTGATTACTTTGTGATTGATTTTCCCATATGTAGATAATATAATCTGCTATCATACTAATGTTATCATTCTTAGCAGAAGTTGGCAAGAGAGGGAGATGAAATTCTAATCCAACTATTTGCATTTTGATTACTGAATCACCTATCAGTTAATAAAGATTAAATTGCTTAGAAATTTTCTTGAGTATTCAAAATAATGGCTTTTCTTATTTCTCAAGTTGTGAGATGAGAATATATTTATTAGCATAATGTTGCAGTAAAAAGAACTTAAAGTGAATTCGAAATCTGCACTCTGACTTGTAAGAGCAAAGGCAAATCATTTAATGATCTTCGTATGGCAAAAATGAGATGACAACGAAAGGATCATCATAAGGATTAGAGAAAATGTAGATAATTTCCTATGATAGGAAATCTTTAATTTTAAAACATATGCCCTCATTTGGAAAAAGTTGGAAAATTAGAAAAAGAACTCATAATTGTACATCTCAGCAACTTGCTTTGTTAACATTTTGAAATATTTTATGTCCTATCTACACAAATTTTAATATTTTTTCCACTTCACCTTATATTGAACTTTGATCCTTTCCATATTATAAATTCTTCAAAATATTATTTTACTGATGTGCTTTATGTAATTTGGCCACTTCTCTTAGTTGAATTATGAATTTTTCTTTTGCTTAACTTTTAAAATAATTTGTTACCATCATCACAATGTTTCCATATTTCTATGTATTTGCCTAGAAATACAACTGTATACAATTCTTACTCTCTGAATTTATACGCTTGTTATTTGCAATCTTAACATTTCTTCTTCCATCTGTCTTGAAATTCCCCCAAAGATGCGTGACTCATGTATATCTAGTATTGCGCTGAAATTCATGCTCAGGAAGTGCCCAGGGCCAACATTGCTAGCATATATAGTGCTTTGTCTATATTGAGAGGTCTCATAGCTGCATGTCTTTCTATAGTCAGTTTAAGTGTTCTGTCCTTTTCATGGCCCACATTACATCTCCTTTTGTGACTGGGATGTAGCTCAATGGTAGAGCAATTCCCTAGCATGTGTGTCACCCTGCGTTTGAGCCCAGCAAATAACAACAATAATAAAATCTCTCTTTAGTATAATGTTACAATAAGTTAATAGATTTTATAATATCAAACTATCCTTTCACCCATGAAACATGCTCTCAATTCATCTTGAAACTTAATTTACTAGGATTTTGATACTCAGGATCCATGATTATATCCATACTTCTCCTTGTGCCTTACTAGGTTTAGTAACGAGCTGTAGTTCTAAGTTTATACAGTTAAAATGGAGACCTAAATCATACTCTGAAATGTAAGGTGAATATGAGAAAATTTAAGTTAAATATAGCAATGAATTTCCCTTATATAACCCAGAACACTTTGGATGACAGAATCAGTATTTGAACTTATTGTACAATTGGAATATTGAGCATGAACCAACAAGATAAAATATTTCAGGTATAAATATAAAAGTTCACTTTCATGATAGAAAATATAGTTATATAAATATGAGGTAGAGAGGATCTGACTTGGTGCCAATTCTTTTGAAATAATTTAGGAAGAACACAAGTGTCTTATTGATACAGGGGAATAAAATTCTCAACCTAGTAGAAGTCTGGTATGGGTATGCATTCTCTAAAATCGAAGAATGAATTTTAGAAAAAAATGGAGGTTAAGAGCAGAATATGTTTATTGTGAGAAAGAAAGCTTCTGTCTGAGAGAGAGACCGAAGGCATCCCAAGTAGGTTGCCAAAGGCTCTGTGCTTTCTATGGACTTTTATAGAGTAAAATCACAAGGTAAGATGGGTCCAAGGTGGGGAAAACATGGAAACTCACAAGGTGGGCATGAGGTGAGACAGAACTATGGTTAACCAGTAAGATTAATTGCTCAGGTAAAATTGATTAAATCAGGGACAAATGGGAAAGCGAGTCATGGATCAAGTGGGCGTGCTTAAAGAGCAGTGACTCTTTCCATAGGGATTTGGGATGGTGACTCCTGGCTTCCTCAGGTTGGTAGAGAACTCTTTAGAATATTGACCCTTAGGTTATTGGTGCATTTGTTTGATCTTTTGTCTTGAGACCTGGCCCACAGTGCGAGGGAGGTGTCTGTCTCACAGTTGCAAGGTATCTGGCCTCCTGCACTGGTTCCTTTGAGGACCTAGTCCTGTCTGACTCCCTGTAATATTTCTATCTAACTCAGTTGCCTGTAACATTATGTGCCATCAAATATTGCTGAAACTAACGTAGGATTACATGACATTTATAAAACAAAGAAAGAAAGTCACTTTTCTAAACACGTTTCTGAGATTCCTTGCAGCTGCAAAGTTTAATACATGAAAGACTTGTGCAATGTATATGACTCCTGCTTTTAAGGGCCACACCCAATGAATTTATCTGGTTTCTTGGGTCCAGCAGATACCCATTGCTGCCTCTAAAGGAAACCAAACGAAGTTTTGGAGCCAGTGAATCTTACCCAAAGCTTGACATGGGCTATCTTATGTGTAGGAAGTTACACTGCCCAGATTACCCAAGTGAACTGTTGCCACTTCTGTGATACCATCACCTTATTCTGCTGGGAGAGCTCTTGGAAGACTTGGACCTGGGTTAGAGCTTCCAGCAAACATCTATAGACTAGCTAAATGAACAGGAGCTAGCAAAGTCACCAACTCTCAAGGCAATTGGACTGAACTCTGCTTTCCTCCCTGCTCCGTGGCTGTGTGCCTTTTTGGTGCAGTCCTGTCCTCAGGCCTTCGCAGCACTGAGAACAACTGCTTAGTAAGCTAAGGGCAGGAAGAGAGTCCAAGCACCCCGCATTCAAAAGCACTCCAAGCCCCAGGGGAGGCTTTCTATCCACCTGTCCTACCCTTTCCACAAACCAACATAGGGGGAAGAACCCCGTGAGTCTCTTATTACTCCACAAATTCTAACTCTATTTCTGTATCCCTCTTTTAAGTTCTTTCCATGATAAAAGATCCCAGAAAACCAGTTGTGCCTGTTCCCTAACAATGACTTTAACTTGAACTTCAGGGAGGCCCTTTTGTAACAAGGCCTGGGGTTTTATTCTCAGTGAGACAAGAATTGTCTCCATGGGATCTCTAATTTCTTTTAGCTACAGTTTAGAAAAGAGAGACTTCCTAGTAATCTGTGGCTGAGGTTAGGAAGGAGCAATTTTCTAAAACTTTTTATTTCACATTGTTACAGCAATTTTTACTGCTTGCTGCAGTTAGAGCTAACAATTTTCTATCCACTTTAAGTGCTTTAAAATTTTTTCAAAATTTTTAGCACATCTATTCATGTGTATGTGGTTTATCAATTTTTTAAAACATTTTAACAAATGAAGGCATATTTACTTTTAAATAATCTCAGTTATCTTTAATTTTCTTGGCTCTTATCATTCTACTGTTTTCACAAATGGTTTGTTATCTTGTTCTTGGCAGTATGTATATTTTTTCGAGTACTCACCACAATTACCCTTCAATATTTCCTTACTATGGTCTAAAATTCCCACTTTTGAATTTACTAATATTCTTTGAAATAAAAGTTGGACCATTTTCTCTCATAGGCCAATTAAAATACATATAGACATTTATATGTATTTTCATTTGACACAGGGACGATTCAGTTTTCAGACTAGCTCAGAATAAATTTGGATGGAAATTAGAAATACAAGTATTAGAGGCAGCTAAATTAGGTAGAAATTAATATACAGTCACAGAAGGACTGGGCTCTCAAGGAAGTCAGCAGAAAATAAATATGTCAAAGTTGTGGCTAGAGGTGTATCTAAAAAAGATCAGTCCTCAAGATAAAGAGGCAATGGCCAGGCCCACATGTCTACTTAAGAGAGAAGCAGTAACTTGGAATTATACTGTAATCAGCACCACCTGGCCCAGGAATTCCAGACGTATCAACTGCCCATGTGGATGACTCAGAGCATCTGGACACATCCCTTCCCAGAATGCCTTTTTTCTTCCCGTGCGCCCTTGCTACAGGACCCACTTCTTTATTGGACCAATATTAGCTAAGCAGCTGTACTTATAATCCTATAGGCTGATTATAGTCTGACCAACGTTGTACCCACATTTTGACTTTGGTGTATAAATTGCCCCTGACAAAGTGCTTCAGTGGCAACCCACTTTCCAGACCTCTTCTGTCTCTCAGGAACTGTCTCAATAAATCTTTCCTACTCTTAACCTCCACTGTCAGTCTCTTCAATCTCAGGGGACATGAATTCCATGTATCGCACATCTAGCAGGTTGGGAGTTGTGTCTTCCTCTATATCACAAATACACTATTCTTCAAATATTGTAGTCGTACACATATACTCCATTACTTTAAAATCTAGCATTGATTTTACATGAATAATCATTTTTAACCCTCACATAAAGCCTGTAAAGTGGGTATTTGGGATAAGTTCACAGAGTTACTAAATTGTAGAAACTACATTTTAATACAGTGGCTATTGTGTTAGTGTCACCAGCCAGTGAGAGTCCTTACTTTAGTGATAAGGGAAATTAAAATTAAAGCAATAGTTTGATTTACAGGAAAAAGCTTTAATTAGAAAGTGAAAGAAAAATAGGGAAAGGAGTCCAGCTTGAGTCACCAGAGAGGGCCCATTCTGATAAAGAGAATAGGCTGATCTATCAGTTTGCAAAATGGTGGAGACCAGTTTTATGGTGTGTTGGGCTATGCTGGGGTCTGTTCTATCATAACCTCAATCTTAGTTCCATAGTTGCAGAAGAATTGTCATGATGTGAGGGCAACTAGGTTCCCAGGATTGTTCATGCCTGGAGTGGTCTCAGTCTCATGAGGCTCTGGTGGAATCCAAAAAAGACTTCTGGGCATATCTGAGTGTCCTTGTAAATCTCTTATCCTGGCATCTTCCATCTTGAACAGTTAGGTAGGTTGGGTAAACTCTGGGCAAATGAACCTTGTTTTGTCAACTTTTACACAGACGCTCCCTAAATGGCTAGCCTCTAAGGACAGCTTAGAAGAATTTTAATCAGTTTTATGAAATGAAGCTCAAAGTTTGTTCTACTTTTAGTTACCTGTTGGGCATCTATAGGCTCAAACGGAAAATCAGTTTTTAGCAAACAAATAAATAAACAAAACCCAAACAAAAATCACACAAAAAACATTTTTAAGTCCCTGTTTTTCTTAGAAGAAAACATAAATCATGCTTTTTATGAGCAGGTTAAGGACCCAGGAGTTTGTTTGTCCTCAGACCCTATAGTGGTCTCTGACTATGTCACTGCGATATGCAGAAATAATCTCTGAAAATGCACTACATGTCCGAAAATAATGTACTTTCATCTTTCCCCATTCTAAAAATGGGTAGCTGACTGTGTGATATTCTGATAATTGGTCTTCAGAAGAGAGGTTCCATATGGAAGTGAAGTAAGGGTTCAAACTCCTGAAGATGCAGACTAATCCGGGTACAGATATTCCAGGGTACTTGCTCAGCACTGTTTGGAGTTTTATGAGTCATGAAAAAAATATAAAATGTTACTTTGCTCCGTCAAGGGTCTTATAAACCATGTAAAGAGAAGAAATTAACAAAAGAAATAATTCTTTAAGTGCAGCAGGAATCTTTAGAGGTAAACTCCAACATTTGAAGAGGGAGGAGCTGTTCTCCCCTTAAAAGACTGTAAGCACACCTTCAATGCTGTTCTTCCGGCTTCAGCTAAAACTCTTTGGAAAAACCTATGAGGACCAAGTCCAAAGTTACTGAGTCACTTTGACTCATTCTTTTAGGTGGCTTAGGATAAATCTGACTCAAAATAGTAAACTGAGCCTGTCCAAAAATATGTCTTTCCTGTCCATATCATATAAGAACTTAAACTGAGCCTGCTAAGAAATGTGCACCTTAAATTAAGCATGCACAGTGCCCTTCCCTATGTGTAATTTTCTCTGTGAATATATACAGGGTTCCTAATAAAATCACCACTCGCTTTTTGTGAAGAGAGGGTACGGCTTTGCAAAAATCCCCAATGCTCTCCTTACTTGCCATGAGTAATAAATCTTTTTCCATTCTCTTATCTTTTAGTTATCACGCCTTTTGGCTTTGTAATCACTGAGATGTGAGCCCAGCTAATTTCAGAATTCCCAGGAAAAAACTGTGCTAGGGTGTGACTTACGGATCAAGAGTTCAGAGGAGAGAGAGGACAGGCTAATGTCCTCAGAGGATGATTCCTAGAGGAAGAAGTACATGAGATGAGCTTTGGGGAAAAAGTAGTATAGAGCTAGGCTCAATATCAACTCCTTCACTCACTGTTAAATTTTCTTAGGAAAGCAACACAATAAGAAATTTAGTTTAATATTTTCATGGCTACATAACAAGAAAATCATTTTTTTTGAAAGACATATATTTAGTGGTAAAAATGAGGCAATGTTTAATCACTTGGAGATTCATGATAATTGAAAAGATATTGCATAGAAAATGCCTAAAGTAATTGGTAACAAAAAACCCCACTTAATATTGTTCACTATTTAACCACTCACATTTTTTTCCTTCTGTTTGAGCAAGATTAAATCCAAATGTGTAAAAGAAAAAAAAAATAAAGTATCTAAGAAGGTCAAGAAGGAGAAACAGTGTAAATGAAAGCACTAAAATGATAAGTACAGACAGCACTAAAGACACAGGCTTATTTATTTGTTATTTTTTATTTTTTGGTACTGGGGATTGAACTCATGACCTTGTGCTTGCCAGCCAGGCACACCACTGAGCTAAATCCCTGACCTTGACACAGGCTTATTTATGGAGTAATGGCAACTATTTTTAATTTCCAAAGACTTTTACCTCTAGGTTACCTTCTATCTTGACTTAGAATAATTTGCTTTATCTTATATTTTATCTTGATTTATAATTATTATTTTTAAAGTTGTAGTCAGTTTTTATTCTCCATAATCCTGGCAAAGCTCCTCACATATAGTTATGTAGAATATGTTATTAACTTGTGTACTTATTAAGTAAATATTTGATCAGCACTGACTGTGTCAGTAAAATCAGGCTGTATTGATAACATGGAACCAGATCATGGAACACATTGAATTTTGACACTAAAATTTTAAATTCACAAAATAACTGGTATTCATAAGATAGGAAAGAATGCCTTGCCTTTATCTGCCACTCTAAGTGGTTCTCACTATATTATTCTTCATAAAGTAGAAGCTAAACTGTGTCTTTTCTTATTGGCTCCTTATATGTAGCTTCCTCTTCCTGGAATAACTCCCTCTCAGCCACCTGGAAAATAGCTCTTCCTATTCTGTCACTCAGTTGAATGAGATCTTTCTTAACCTTTCTCACTCCTTTGGGGAGATTATACTTACCTATCCTTTCTGTTGCCTCTGAATCTGGAACTGATTTTTATCATGGAACCCATAACATGTTATTATTTATTGAAATTCTCTTGTATGTTAGATTTTTAAATACTCAGGGAATGGTAAGGAGCAATTTGTGTTAGCAAATTTAGATCGTTCTGTCAAATATATCTAATACCTATTACACAATCTGCAATTTTACTAAAATGTGTATAAAACCAGAAAATTAAGATTTTGACAAAATAAACACCTTCAGATTAATGTCTTCATGGCTGTACAATGAGAACATCAACTGAGATAAGCATGCTCTTCGAACAGCACTTTCAGTGAATATTTTTTAGTTACGCCTGTAAGAGACAGCAACATTATTTTTGTATTGCTGAAGTGCTTTGAGAGTAATGCTTGGATGACAGCATAAACAAAGTACAAAGGCCATTTTGTTTTTTTATCTAAATGGGGGATTGTTGGTGAAGAGCTGTGCCAGCCAGTGCAGAGTGGAATAGTGTTTTATTCCTCTCAAGATAGATAGATTGCTGAATTGCCTAAGTTCCTGCTCTTTCATAGTCTGTCCCTTGAATTTGAAAATGAATAATTATCCTGTCTTTTTTTGAATGGCTGATGAGAAAATATATAATTTAAAATAAAGTGAACTAATGATGTTTCATAATATTTTTAATGTACTCACCTGATATTTTAGCCAAACAATATATTGCCAAAAATATTAAATATTTTTTTATTTATATTTCTTAAACATTGTGGGATCTATTATTTTTTAGTAAATTTTATTACTATAAAACAGAATAGTTAACTTGCTAGTGTGTCACACCTGTAAAGTGGTCCTTGAAATGAAGAGAATTAAATATTACATCTTTGGTAACACTGTTATTTCAAGTGCTGCTGAGGGATAATCTCATAGCTAACAAACATCTCTTGAGTGTTTGTTGAAAAGTCTCCTGTAGGGAAAAAAAGAAAAAGTATAGTACCCACAATCAAAGGGTTCTTTACTACAGAGAAAAATTATTACAGATTTCAAGGACACAACACAGATGCAGGAAAGTTACAATGACTCTGAGAACATGTCAAGTAACATTTCCCATTGTGGAGGGATGATTCCAGAAGTCTTAAAATGATGGAAGATGAAAACCGAGTTTTTCAGTTGATGAGCAATTAATTAACCAATATAATATTTATAGCTTTTGTCTGTTCTAAATATATATAGTGATATACTGCTGCTGCTTTGACTAAATCCAGAATTACTACAAATTTTAAGCAGAACCATGTTAATTGTCTTTCTGGCAGAAATTAAATCATGTAATATTAAACTTTTTTAAAATATCAGTTTATGTTACAAACTATTCAGCAAATAGAAGCATAACATATAGTGTCAGGTTTTAGGGATTTTCTACAACATTGAATAACATGTTTGACATTCCTGTGTGACAGGATCCAATACAAAGTACAACATACACTGTACAGAGTCTTTCATATACTTTCACTTAACCAATTAATGTAAAAGTCTTATATGGTAGCTTTTATAAATATAGCTATTATTATATTTCTAACTTGGGAGAGAAATAAACTAAATGTACAGTTAGCAAATGTCATGCCCAGTATGAAACTTGGGTTGTAGCACTGAACCATATCAGTATTTTGGCATTAGGATCGACATCTAATGAAAAACAAATTGACTATGGTCAATGATCTATGAGCAGAATAAAATTATGCTTTTAAATATCATGAAAGAGCAGCATGTTTCTTGGAAAAAGGACTTATAAGCATAAAGGACTTAATGAATTGTACATAGAGTCTGATAGCATAAATAGTAAGAATAGAGAAATAGCTTAGATCATGATTAACAGCTGTAAGTTAAAGCAATCATGATTTTTTGAAACTTCAGACAGCTTCACCCAGACTTTCACAAATTTTCCTACACTACTTAAAACAGTGTTATTGAAAATATGGTTCTATGACTGGCATTGTCAGCTTCTGAAATTATTTGAGAACTTGCTTGAAAACTAAATTTGGGAGCTTTTCCCAGATCTTAAATGTCAGAATCGCTAGAACCAGATCTGGGGAATCTGTGTTTTCAGTGAGCTCTCCAAGTAACTTGCACTCACATTAAAGGTCAAAGAGTTCTGTAAGAGAACAGTAAAGGCCATCAAAGAAGAGCTGCATGATCCTGAAGTAAATTTCTCCAGAGAAAGTGGAATGAAGACTTCAAGCTAGAATTGATTAGAATTAGTAATGGTTGATGGATGTTCTGTCTTAGGCTCAGACACATGGTGGGAATCTGGGACAAAAATAATTTCAGGAGGTACAAAATTTAAGTAGGGTCAAGGAAAAAAATGAAGTCCTCTCACTTAAGGGAAGATGTGTTTGGACACAGAGTCACAGCAGGTTACACAGCATAGGACAAAGAGGTCATGGTGATGTGATTCAAGGATCAAAGCAAAATTAAAGATAAAGTAAGCTTGGCAAACCAAGGCAAAAATCCTGAGAAAAAAAGAACAGCTATTTTAGAGAGAAACTGAAGATGTTAGAACCCATAGCAAATTCTGAATGCGAACTATTTATTTGGAAGCAGGCAGTCAATATCTATTAGGCCTCAGCCACCAATTTTCCTGCATAAAGAATCAGATTTTATTAATAGCTAATGGAGTTATTCATCAGTGAATCCAGAAAATATTTTTGGCAGCCTTCATGTGCCCAGTACATTGGTAAACAGCAGAGATGCAAAGCTAATGTGATCCTTGCCACCAGAAGAATCAGACAATAAATAAACATTTATACAAGGTTTATTTAGTAACTCTCATAGTTCTACCCTGAAGAAATAGAAGTATTGTAAGAATGAATTGCCAGATAATTAACCTAGTGTCTAAGGATAAAGGGGAGGAAGATTTTCAGGGAAGTTTCCCAGGAGAAATAAGTTTTAAACAAAAACTACAATGATAATATTAAGTTGGCTAAGAAAAGAGCAAAGGCAAAGAATTCTACACCAAGCCTGTGCAAATGAAGTATACATTAGGATGAAATAAGGGCGTGGCCAGGGTGGCTGGAATGTAGTGAAAAAAGGAGCAATAGTACAAGGTAAGTCTAGTGTTACCATACCTGCTGTGGTCTGTTGAGTGAAATAGTTACATGAAAAAGTAACATCATTGCAACAGGAAAACATTGGAAACTTTAAAGCCAGAAAATAATATGGCACCAACATTAAACATACTCTTCTAGGCACGATGGTAGAATTTTAGCAAGGATTATAAGGGAAACGTTTTAGATAGTCATTGCAATAATTAAGTCCAATAATAGGCCAGGTTAATGGTAGTGGAGAAGAAAGACAATAATGAATTTGTTTGGTATAGACAGACAGACAGGGCTAATGGACGAGTGGCCAGAGAGGAAAAAGAAAATATAAAGTATGTACACTAGAGAACAAATGAATGGAGTGGAGGGTGATGCCATTAACTACAGTAAAGAATACTACAGGGAGACCAAATTTTGAAGGAAAGGCAAGAGTTCAGTTCGTGGACTGCTTGAGTTGGTTAATTACCCAAGTGTAAACAGAATGTAAGTGGGTGGATGCATTTGCGCATCTGGAGCTCTGAATAGACATTTTGGCAGGGAATGTAAATACAAATAGCTCAGATTATTAGAGTGGGTGAAAATACTCAGAGACGGAATGAGAAGAAGCTTTGTATCTTTCATTCTTTAGAAGGATGATAAGGAAAACATTTCACTGTCGGAAGATATAAAACAAGCGGACAGAGAAACAAGAGGTCAAGGATGAGAGTCTGCATCCTGGAAACTGGATAAAGAGCTTCTCTCGTGAAGGAAGAGCAGGCAGCTGTGTGACAGGGTACCAGCAAGGTCAGGTAGAAGGAGGGTGCTGGGACAGACCGATCTGCTAGCCTGGATTTTCCCATGTTAATTGTACTTTCTTAGTCAACTTACATGGTTTGTGTCCACATCCGCGTTTCTTCAAACTCAAAACCTCAGTATCATTTCTACCATCTTTTCTTTTGTTCTCCGCGTAGAACTTCCATCTTGAAAGAAGTGCAACTTTAAAATGCTGAAAAGGAACTTCCATATGTAATTCCATATCTAGCAAAAAAAAAAAAAAGTCTAAAAGTATTCAGTCTAACTAATGACTATTTTTCAGAGAAACAAAAGGAACACTAATTGAGTGCCCACAGACCTGTTCCAAGAGCAGTGGCAAAGGATGTCCTCCAGGGAAATGATAGCAGCAGACACTTCCTGGAGCAGTCTAGGTGGAGGACTGTGGTGCCCAAACCTCCTGCACAACAAACTGCACTCTGCTAAGGAGCTAAAAGCAGTATGAGTGCTCATTCAAGTCTCATTTTATTTTCCACCTTTATGTATAAATGTGTGTCAGCGAATGAAATGAATGATAAGCCTCTTTACTGCAAGAAAAAGCATTAGAAGAGTTTTGGAAATATTACATTTAATAAATCCTATTAAACAAGCCAATACTTGGCACAAATTAGTCTCAACACTGTAACTTAAAATTTGACAGTGCATATGATAGTCTTTTGCCTACATATGATCTATTATTTTATATTTATATACATAATTGATATTTGTATTCATAATGTCTATCACTGAGTAGTTATTTAATAATCACACACACACACACATATATATAAAATGAAGCCTTTTATTTCTTTGAATTTGTACTGAATATCTGTATCTCCATGTAAGTAGGGATACAGGGGTATAAGATAAGGTCTTGTAATGTCTGATACCAAAGTTAATTTGCTTTAAATCTCTGAGCAGTAGAATTTTTTTCCCTTTTATCATTAAGGAGATAATGAACATTTTAAATAAAAATAAGCACTTTAATAAGATGCTTACATCACCTTTTTTGGGCAGAAAGTCATCCTGTGTTTCTACACATGTCTCTGCTAGTGGGAATCAATATTTTCTGAATCACGATGTCCTAACAAAAGAAAAGGACCCAGCAAATCTAGCAGAGTCCATCAACCAACCAATAATGAAGCATTTATTGTAAACATAATTCATGTGAGCTCTATGCTACTTGAAAGTTTTGCAGAATCATCAAACATGGTGCCAGTTTGCTGGGAGTTTATATAGCAGTAGTAACCAACATCAACTTGTTACTCTTACCTGGCGGCACTATGCTATGGAAGTTTCTTTATGTTCAGTCATTTAATCCTCAAAATATTATTATAATATAGGCATTACTGTTAACTGTATTTTCATTTGACAGATATATACATATATCTGAGTGTACACACACACACACACATATATATATGAGTTTAAGTAACTTGGTTAGGCACAAACAGTAAATGTACAAAATGGCCTTGAACTATGGGATATAAGAAACAAAAATACATGCTGCTAATTATTGCATATGTTGCCTCTGACTCCTTACAGTTAACTGGGGAGGTAAACAATATAAATTTAAAAGATAAGAAATACCAGTGAGGCAAAAAAGCAATAATCTTTAATTTTCCATTTTTGAAAAAAATGTTCTCTACTTGTAAGCAGTATTTGTAAAATTATTGGATTTTTCAAGAATTAACAGGATTCCTAACCAAGGAGTTTTCCTTTCTTTTGATGAAGAAGGAAAATGACAGCTTGATCACTGAGAGTACAGAAATAGATCACTCCCTGGAAACCACACATTAGGCAAGGCAATGCCACCAAGCAATTTTCCATGTATCTGGCTGTCATCTCCACACCAGATTCAACACGTCAGCCTTAACGACAAGAAAAACAGGAGCCAGCTAAAAAATTCTTAGAGACCCAAGGAGAATCTCCCTGGAGAAAGCAAAGTGAAGACAACAGTGAAACTTATTAGAGCTAATAAGAGCTATCCAGTGTCTGCCTCAGGCTGAGCAGAAGTGGGAATCCACAGCAGCAGAAAATTCAAGTGGGTCAGGGCACAGGTAGGGTGGGGGGGATAAAACTTTTCCACTTATGAATAAATGAGTTTAGGCTCCAAGTTAGTGCAGATTGTGGGAAACAACAGGCCAAAATAAAACGTAGTTTTTCTTAGTACTGGAAATTGAATCTAGGACCTTTGTCAGGTATATTCTGACTCCTTTTTTATTTTGTATTTTGAGACAGGGTCTCAGTAAGTCTCTAAATTGCTCAAGCTGGGCTCAAAATTGCAATCCGGAGCCTCAGCCTCCCAGAGTGATCAGAATACAGGTTTGTATCACCACATTTAGTCTAAAATTTTTTTAAAGGCATATTTAACAATCCAGAAAGGCAAAATCCTAGAATGGAGGCAAGTAGTACAGATTTTTAAAGAGAAGTTTAATAATGATCATTCTTAGCCTGCTATGTTTTGTTTTATTTTGCATTTATTTATTTACTTGTTTGTTTGTTTGTTTATGTATTGAGACAGGGTCTTGCTATGTAGTCCAGTCTGGTCTTGGACTTACTACATAGCACAGATTAGTCTTGAATTCATGGTGATCCTCCTGCCTCAATCTCCTGAGTGCTGTGATTATGGGCATCACCTGGCTTTTAGCTTAATATTTGAAATTGAAAAAAAAAACACTTATGTGAAGGCCACCAGCTTGGTTCTATGTGGTCAGCTCTATCAAAATGACTAACAACTCAAATTTAAAGCATCAGATACTCTGAAAAAAGCACACACTGTACCATTGATTCATGTATCCCTGCAACCACAAATGTCATTTGCACCCTCCATGAGCCAAACATAGTGATAAACATGAAATTCATGATAAATGAAAGTGAAATCAAACAAATGTGGTCTTTGATCTGGTGGCAATTATAGTGTAGTAGAGGAATTAGACATTTAATGAATAATTTCAAAACTATGTTGTTCATTACTGTTTTGCTTGGAGCAATAAAGGAAAGATAAAGAGTATTATGAGAATGGATTGTAGAAGGATCTATCCAAGCTTGCAAGGTGGTGACGAAGAAAGAGCCTGTAAGATGAGTCTGTTAGCCAAATATATATTTGGAGAAAAAGTATTTCTGAGAGAAGCAGCATGAAATTTTTATATAACGAGAGACTTGGGAGATTGCCAGTGTGGTCAGAATGTCAGAAAACTGGTCAAGAGAATAAGATGAGGTTGGGGGCCAACAGGACATTATGCTATAACTGAAGGCTTAAAATAGTAATCCTAGTGGAAAAATACTGTTTATTTTTATGTCAGCAAATAATGTGATGACATCTGCATTTTTAAAAGATCTTTTTAGGTGCTCTGATATGGTGTTTGGTATGGATTAGCAGATAGCAGAGGAGATATGTTATCACCTATAGGACTACTTAAGTAGTCTAAGCAAGAGGTAATAGCTTCAGCTTGATTATTGACAATAAAGACAGAAAAAGAAAGAAAGAGAGAAAGAAAGAAAGAAAGAAAGAAAGAAAGGAAGAAAGAAAGAAAGAAGAAAGACCCAAAACAAAACTAGATGGATTCAGCATAATTTGGAGATGGAAAAGAGGGGTTATAGCCAAAAACTTCAACCATCAGGAGTCAATATAGGGTACTGTTATACCCTAGGATAGGAGGCCTGAAGGAATAACAAATGGAAGGAAAGAATTTAGAGCTTGTATTGGAATGAAATGACAATATATAAATATCAAGTTGATGTGTCTGGAACTCAGAAGAAATATCCAACAGGGCACAAAGTAAGTTTGAGTTTATCAGTATACATATAATCTTTCAAATACAAAAGGTAATATTTCTGCTTTTTGGCATTTGCAGGTGAATAGATGGTGACACCATTTCTTGGGATAGTAAAACTAGAAGGAAAACCAGATTTAGGGAAAGAAACTTGAGTATTCCTGAGTTTAAAAATGCTGAAAATACTAAGCATAAACATCAAGTACATAAGTGTTCTGATGCGTGTGAGTTCAGGAAAGATACATTTGAATTATTATACTCAGTTGCATGAGGGTGAATCAGAAGATCCAGTGAAAGAACCTAGGATGTGCACAGAAAGGGTGGAAAAAGGATAGAAGAAAGGAGAGGGCAGTGCTGAAAGGAGAAAAGAGGAAGACAAATCTCCAGGACCACAGAATTTTAAGGTGAAATAAGCTGGTAAAGATTCAGACAGGGGCCATGGAAGCAAGGAAATACTAGAGAAATATGGTATCTCATAATTCAAAGGAAGAGATACTCCAGCTATTGGGAGATGGGCGAAAGTTTGCATCAAGGAGATGGAAGTGGAGTGCTCCTGTGCAGTTCCCTATCTTCTGTTGTTTTATACGTATTATAACTATTGGATAGTCAGGTTTAGTTGTTGGTGTCAACATCTGCTTAAGGTAGAACTCTTAATATTATTGGGAACATTTTCTCTCTAGCTCCTCGCTACATAGAATCAGACCAGAAATCCTATCAAGGCTACCTCAGAAATATCTTTGTCCTCTTTATGCTTATAGTCAGTGTCTCCTTTCAAACTGAGTTTATCTTTACCACTCCACTACCACACACATTTCTAATGCTTCATCTCTTCAGACATCTTTCAATCTTAAAATATCCTGTGATACCCTAATTATCAAATCTGCTTCTCTTAACTATGGGGCACAGTTTCCTGCTCTGTTGCAAATCTTGTAACTTGAAAATTGTATGCTGTGAGTTGTATGCAAAAATACAATAGAGACTTGTTTATCCCCAGAATAGAAGATGTGTCTTGGTATACTGTCAGCGGTATAAAGGTCTAGATCAATATAATTTGTAGTAGATCTGGATTTAGACTTTGCCCATAGTTTGGAGTAATGTTGAGAAAAGAAGGACATTGGGAACAGTATAGGAATCATGATCCTCAGAAATTCCTACTAACTTTTGTTTTAATACATGCATTTTGCATAAAAAGTATATGTCTTCTTGAATGAGTTGGAAATGAATGAAAGTCTCCAACCTAATTTGATGGTAATTTGTACCTCAATTTTCCTCATTCTTTTTTGTAAGTACAATGTCACTGATCATGGAGTTGGGAGGATAGCCAATACTATTATATACTATGTGTACTGTATAAACAAAATACATGTAAATTCTACAGCAGTGATACTGTCAAACTATATAGGAAGTGATATATTTTGATGTCATTTAAAAATATTATACATTTAATATATATTATATATTATACATATTTATATATTTAATCATTAATTTATATTATTTAATTAATAATGACATTTTAACAACTGGCTTGTAAAATTCCTGAAACTTTAAAGGGATTCTTACAAGATGCTAGAGACTTATTTCAACAGGCCACCGCTTTTGAGCCTTTGAGAACAAGGGTGGTTAAATTCTTGACAGCTGCTTAGGTTTGACCCGCAGCGTATATATCTGCAAGGAAAAAGCTCAAGTTAGCATTAGCCAAAGCTAAGGATTGTTCTTTGCATTCACAGCTGTGTGCCCAAGCCAGCTTTTCTTTTGCCTCTATTCCCTAACCTTGCTTTTCTTTTCATCTATCAGTTGGGTTATTTCACAAATGTAATTATCCCTGGATCACATGAATATGTAGTCCTTGTCTTACTTTCTCATTGCTGGACAAAATACTCAACACCCAAAGTTCAAGGGGGAATCGTATTCTAGCTCACAGTTTGTAGAGGTTTCAGTTTGCAGGTAGCCAAGGCAGGTTAACACATGGCAGAGGAGCATGGCAGGCAGAAAGCAGTGGGGGACTAAGGGAGGAGGATGGATGTGCACTGTTCCAGGCCACGCCCACAGCGACCCACCTCTTATCACCAGGCTTCACCCCTCATTATCACACCCAACTGTAAACTCATTAGTAGACTGATTCAACATCACACACCTGTGATCCAGCATCACACTTACGACCCTGTCACCTTCCAAAAGTCCCACCTACGAGCCCAGGAGGTTTTGAGGGGGCCATCTAGATATAAGCAATAACAGTCCCTCCGACTTAAGATTTTTCACTTGACAATTTTATACCGGGAATGCAATTTAGATCATATGTTATCCCCACAGACTAAGATTTTTATTGTCTACTTTAAGGCAATTATCTATTTTTAATTGAAATATTTGTACATCTCGGTAAGGTATTATTTGTTCAGAAATATCGCTATACCCTATTCCTTAGAAATAAACTATTACTTACGTTTTTAAGACTTTCTCTTGAATTTAACAGGAAAAAAATCTATGATAAAAATCTTTTTCAGGAAATTACAGTGGCTGGATTAGTGTACATGATATGAACACTAATGCGAGTTATATTGTCTTCACTAAAACTTTTACTGTGTTTGTATATGGATGCCCATCTATGTACACAATATATATACTTGTGTACTGTGATTATAATATACTTATTTTATTAAATATATCTATTTACAAGGCCTTGCATACCTTTTAAATGATAATGAAACTGGAAGCCCAAAAAGGAAACCTGGGCTTTTAATGTGTTAATTAAAATATTGTAATGAACCCATCACCTATTTTCTTATTGGCATTTATTCATGTATTCATGAATATATTTTCTTTTTATCTAAAAAAATTTTGCTAGTATCTTTTGCCATACATAATGATCACATTCATCATAGGGAATTTGCACCTGTACATAATACACCTTAATACTTTTTTTTTCCATTTCCTTCCCCTCCAATCCTTCTTCTCCCCATTTACAAAAATTGTATTTCAATTTTTTCCCTTCCACTCTTTCTTCTTAAAATCTATTTTCCTTTCCTTCTCTTCCCTCTCCACCCTCCCTTGTTCTGCTTCCCATTTGAATATGTTCTACCTAATTCCCAATTTTCATCCTCCATTTTGCTTCTTATTTACCCTTTCAGCTTCTCACACAAGACAAACAATGCAACATTTAAACTTGTTTGTCCAATTTATTTCACTTACCAATATGGTCTTGAGGGGCATCCATTTACCTAAAAATGACTCAAGTTTGTCCTTTTATGGCATTATAGATAAATACCACATTGTCTTTATTCATTCATCAGTTGATGGGCATATGGGATATTTCTAAGATTCAGCTATTATAAATTCTGCTGCTGTGAACATAGCTTTGTGTATAACATTGTAGTATGATGCTTTTAACTCCTTAGGGAAGAGTCACAGGGTGCAGGTGGGTCAAATGGAATATCTAGTTTTAGTTTTTTAAGGAATCTCCATACTGATTTCCATAGTGGTTGTACTGATTTATATTTCTACCAACAATGGAAAAGGGTCCTCTTTTTCTCACAGCCACTCCAGCATTTCTTATTGGTTGATTTCTTGATGATAACCATTCTTTCTGGAGTTTTATATATTCAAAGTAGAGATGGGATACAAGAATTTTAAGACAGCATTTTAATATATGTGTACATTGCAGGGTGGTTTCCGTAATCGAACCAATTAACATCACTTTACATAGTTCGTGTTTTTTCTATATATGTTAAAAATGTTTAAGATCTACTTTCTTACAGAATTTCAAGGATATAATACAATATTATTAAATATAATTCCCATTCTTTACATCAAATCTCTCGAACTTCCTTGTTTTATATCTGCCAAGTTTTTATCCTTTGACCAACATCTTACCATGTCCCTCATCTCTTACCCCCGGTAACAACTCTTGTACTTTATTTCTATGAGTTTTACCATTTTATAGTTCAGATAATAAATGAGATCACAAGTATTTGTTTGTCGATGTCTGCATTATTTTAGGTGTTCATCTGTGATATTGAAATTGGCTGGCCATCCTTTTCTTTTTTAGTTTGAATAATATGCCATTATGTGTTTCCATTCAATATACTTTGTTCACTGATCTCTACCCTTGGCTGATTTTGTATCTTGGCTACTGTGAATAATGTTGTAAATGATCAGGGGAGTGTAAATATATCTTCCAGACAATGGATTTTTCATCTGCATACATACCCAAAAGTTGGACTATTAGATCATATGGCAATTCTGCTTTTGATTTTTTGAGAAACTTGAGTTATTGTTTTTCATAATGACTATACCAATTTACATTCCTACCAAAGATGTATAGTGTCTCATTGACATGTTTTATCTTTTGACTTTTTAATAGTGGTCTTTCAAAAGGTGTAAAATGATATTTCATTGTGGTAGAATTTCCTTAATGATTAATGACTTGAGTATGTTTTCATTGTTGAGTACCTGTTGTTAATTTATATGTCTTCTTTGAAAGCATATCTATTCAGATATTTTGCTCTTATCATCAGGCTTTTTCTTGACTACTGAATTATGTAAGTTCCTGATATATTTTGGATTTTAACTATTGTATACCAATATTTTTCCCCTTTCCATGGGCTGCTTTTTATTTTATTCTTTTCTTTGTGCAGAATCTCTTAGTTTGATACATTTTGTTTGTTAATTTTTGTTTTTTATGCCTGTGCATTTGATATTATATCAAAAAATTATTATCATTACCAGTATCATAGAGTCTTGCCCTATATTTTCTTCTAGGAGTTTTACAGCTTCAGTCTTATGTTTAAATATTTAATTTGAACTTATTTGCATATGATGTAAGACAAGGGCTGTGTTTCTTTTCCTCTCTCTTGCTCTCTTTCACCCTCCCTTCCTCCCTCCCTCCTTCTCTCTGTCTCTCTTTTTCATTGATGTTGTAGCATGTGGATATCCAGTTTCCCAACATTAATCGTAGAGACTATTGTTTTCCCAGAATGCATTCTCTCTAGCAAATGTATTTGACACCTTTGTTGAGGTGAGTTAACTGTATATAAGTGTGGGTTATTTCTGGAACTTGTTTTCTGTTCTATTGGCCTATGTGTCTGTTTTTATACCAGTACCATTCTGTTTTGATTATTATAATTTAGCAATATATAATGTGAAAGAACATTGTGTGATGCCTCTTTGTTGCCTAACTTTGTTGCTAGTGCTGGCCTTTTTTACATTGTTTAGACTATTTGTGATATTTTATAGTGCCCTAAGTATTTTAGCATTTTTTTATATTTCTGGAAAAAATGATATTAGATTTTGTTAGGAATAGTAGTAAATCTGTATGTGGATTGTTTTGGAAGTTATGAACAGTGGGACAATATTGATATTTCTACTTCATGTATACAAGATAGTTTTCTATTTGGGGTGCATGTACCTCTTCTTTCACCATGATTTATACTTTTCAGTGTAAATTTTTTTTTTACTTCTTTGAATTAATTCTTAAGTACTTTATTATTTTTAATTCTATTATAAATGGAATTGTTTATTTAATTTTTTTGGTAGTTCATTGTAATTGCATAGAAATGTGCTTGATTTTGGTATGTTGAATATTGTCCTGCAACTTTACTGAATTCAATAATCAGTTTCAACAATTTTGGTGGAATGAATAATATAGTTTTACTTATTTCTTTCCAATTTATGTATTTCCTATATTTAAATGCTTTCTGTATTTTTCTTGCTTTTCATTCTGACTAGGACTTCCAGTATTTTGTTGAAAAGAAGCAGAGAGAAAAGGCATCCTTACCTTTTGTTATGCCTGCCTCAGTAGCGAAAATTTTAGTGTTTTCCTTAGTGACTGTGGTATGAACTGTAGGATTTTTGTATATGGTCTTTATTGTGTTGGGGTAAGTTCTTTCTTTCTTTGTTTTACCAAGGTTTTAATTTTGAAAGGATGTTGAACTTTATAATATCTTTTGCACTTATTGGGATAGTCATATTTTAGCTCCACATTCTATTAATATGATGCGGTATATTTATTGATTTGCATGCATTGCAAATGATTTACATTTTTCACATCCCAGGGGTAGATCCTACTTAATCATGGCATGTGATGCTGTAAAATGCTGTTGAATTCAATTTGCTAGTAGGTTGTTGAAGATTTTTTTTGTATCTGTGTTTGTCACAGCTGTTGTCTTGCTGTTTTTTTTCTCACGCTTTTCTGATTTTGTTTTCAGGACAGTGGTGGATTCCTAAAATTGCTTTTTTTGTTTAGATTCTTTCATGGATATCAGTTTTGCTCAACTCACTTTTTACCTTGTGAAGCATAAACCAGTAATAACTAAAGAGAGCAACAGAATTTTATGATATTTAATATCTTGAAATTACATGTCATAAAAGAAGAAAGTATCAGACATAGTTTAAATCTAGCATTTGCAGTTTTGATTTTTCTCAGTATTTTCTAAACACAAAATATGTTTGAAAGCACTGATGTAAAGAATTTTGTACATTTTCTTCAGGAATATTGGTCTGTAGTTTTCTTTTCTTGAAGTATTTGTAGGTATTGGGTTAAATTTTCCATAATAAAATATGTTTGGAAGCATTATCCCTTCTTCAGGCTTTTGAAAATATTTAAGAAGGCCTTAATTATTTTTAAAGTTTACCAATAAAGGCATCAGAATAATGACTTTTAATGGGAAGTGTTTGATTATTGATTCAGTTTTCTTTGACTTTCTGTTCTATTTAAGATTTCTATTTTATGATTTACTTTGGTAATTTTCAGCATTTTTGCCTTTCTTCTAGGTTATCCAATCCATTGGTACGTAATTATTAGCATTTGTATCAGGCTGCTTTGTATGTCTTTGATACCAATATGTCTTTTCTTTGATTTCTGACTTTATTTGAACATTCTCTCTTTTTTTTTTGTCTCACAACAAAATTGTCCAGTTTTTCAACGTTTCAAAAACAACTCTTAGTTTCATCGATCTTTTCTATTATGTTTCTAGTCTCTAATTCACTAATTTCTATTCTAATTTATGTTATTCCTGCACTTCTCAGAAGTTTTGGTCTAATTTGTTCTTTTTCAAGTACCTTGAGATGTATTTTTAAGTTTTTAAGATGTATTTGATATCTTTCTTTTTTTATGTAAGTTTTTTTGTTTTGTTTTTGTCTATGTATTTTTTTCACTAAAGTATACTGCTTAGAACTGCTTTTGCTGTGTTTTGTCAGTTTTTTTATATTGCATCTTTATTTTAATCTGTCTTGAGATATTTTTAAATGTCCATTTTGACTTCTTTCTTGGTTAACTAGTTGTTCAGAAGCATGTTATGTTTTCACATATTTATGAATTTTCTGGGTTTTTAGTTTTAAATAAAACAGATACTTAATATGATTTCAGTCTTATTAAGTTTGTTGAGACTTGTTTAGTGACCCAGCATATCATTTGCTTTTGATACTGATCCTTGTGCCTTTAAGAAGAAAATGTACTGTGTTGTTGAATGGAATATTCTGTTAATGTTTGTCAGGTTAATTACTCTACGTATTTGTTCTTCAATATTGTCTCTAACTGATTTTTTGTCTAATTTATTCATTATTGAAAGTAGTATGCTGAAATCCCTTACTATTATTGTACTATTATTGTAAGGGATTAATATTTCTGTCCCTTTCTCTTTCCTTTATCCTTTAATTTCAATTAGTATCAGCTTAATTATGTTTCATAAACCCTATAGGCTTTCTTTATTCCCTCTTATTTATTTTTTCTTCACTATTAAGACATTTTTAAATGCCCTGACATTTAGTTCACAATTTTTTCATCTGTTTGATTAATTCTCTTTTTGATGATCTTCGTTGTATTTTTCATTTCATTCATTGTATTTGTCACCTGTAGAATTTCTGTTTGTTTTTTTTACTTATTCTATTTATCTGTTCAAGTTTTTGTTTTATTTGTGTATTGTTTTCCTTTTTCAAGAAGTTGTGCAGCAAACTTGTTTCTTGTAGGTAGTTGAAATTCCTTGAAACTATTATTTTGAATTCTTTTTCAGGCAATTTGTAGATTTCATTTCTTCATTTTTTGATCCCAGGGATCAAACTCAAAACCTTGTGCCTGCCAGGCAGGTGCTTAAGCCACTGAGCTAAATCTCTGGCAGATTTCCATTTCTTGAGATTGGATATTGAAAAATTATTATGATCCTTTTGTGGCATTATCTTTCCTAGGTTTTTTCTTTTTTCATATGTCCTTGCATTGAATTGTGCATATTTGATGAAGCAATCACTTTTTATAGACTTTACTTACTAGTTTTGGTGGTGAAAGCCCTACACCTACAGGTAGGTGTGATGGTGTTAGGTGAGTGGACAGTATGTTTGTAATTTGGATCAAGACATAGGCTTCATTAAGCTCTGTCAGCTAATGTGAGAATTGACTAAAATTACGGGTGTCCTCAGAGACTCCGTTAGACATGTCGATAGTAGTAGTAAGGGTTGTTTTCATTGACCAAGGCTGCTGAGGGCCCCTTGATCTCTTTTGCTTCACTGGGGAAAGTTCTGGTCTCGCATGTATGCCAGGGTCGTGCTCACAGTGGCAGTGGTACTATTTGACATATCTGTAGAGTAGCAACAGAAATGTGGTCTAATGGATAACATATGTGGGGGAACAGTAGTGCTGGGGTCCAGGATATTTGAGGATTGTCCACATTGTCATGTTAATAATAATGGGGTGTGTGGGCATGACTACAAAGCAGCCTTGGAGCTGGGGTCCAGAGTGCAAGGCTACTGATACTTTAGTACTGTGTGGACACAGCTGGTGCAAAGGTGTATATAGTGTCTACAATGTAGGCACTCTCAAGTGGCCCTAGTTACACTGAGGTTCTTGGTAATGGCTTTCTTGCTGTATCAATGCCTCTGATGGCAAAGGTATTAATACTCATGATGCAGCAGTGAAGTCAAGGTCCTCAGCATAATTATGGACACACTCACTGCAGATAAGTATTGCCCCTAGTATCTGAGATCTAGGTACACAAGGTATAGCCACAGATTTGGGGTATGGAGCATGGGCAGAGGCAATGTCTATGACTCCAGTGTCAGGGGGGCACATGTGGCAATGGGGGAAATTGCTGCACACAGCCTAGCCTTACCTTTCTACCTCTCTAGATCTCAGGTTGCTGATCAACCCCCAATAACTTCCTCTGTGTTTATTATTCTTTATTTTTTTCCATTGTGCTATTGCACTTTCTTAGTTAGACTCTTGAGTACTCACAAGACTATTATTGTTAAAAAAGAGACTATTTTTGTTAATGGATAGGTTTCTAATTTCATTTGCTTTTTTGGTTTGGCCATGGGAAGAAGTCTGTTATCTCCTACCTTACCATCTTACTGACTAGATTTCTTGCTAAGCCTCCTTTAATGAATTACTTATGTATTAAGCCATACTTTTAAAAACCTCAAGAATCCTGAAAGACTTAAAATTGTGTATTCATTTGTTTAAAAAAAACATAATGAAGAATCTCTGAAGTCTTGAGTACAGAATTATATTTAGATCACACAATTTTGCAAATATTTAAATGTGTTACTTTAGATGATTAATTGGTTATCATTTAAAATGCTCTTCCCTAATATATATTTTAAGAGACCCAAAGCTGTTTGGTGCTTCTCATGCAGCAGAAATTGTTGCTAATGTTTCTTCATTTAGAGTTAAATATACATTCTTTTAAGAGCATTTAGTCACTGAAATAGAGAGAATTGCTTCCTGTAAAGTAATTTAAAGCATGTATGATTTAAAAGGGGTAATTATAATTTTTTATTACACTTTTAACAAATGAAAAATTTTAAATTATATTTTCTATTATACTTGTGTCTATTAAGTTTATTTGTTACGTTATTTTACATGGAGATTGAATTGAAATTAGGTCATTTTCATGAAACCTGGGAAATCATTTGAGTACACTGATACTGAAAGCTAATTGAAATTTTAGGGAAAATTATATGTTACTTAATTGGAAGTAGGAATCTTTTAATGTTACATGCACAATGTACAATTATCTTGAATTTTTGAGACAATTTGGGATAACTATTTATTTTAATTATTTTTCTTCTTTAGCTGAATCACTTCAGGAGTGAAAAACTATTTTAAAGAGAGTTGACTATCAATTAAAAGTGTTTCATTTTTTCCCCTTATGTTCACCATCTTTGAAAGGGAAGTACACGCTGAAATAAGGAGTCTCCAACTCTAGAGAATTATAAGATTTCTTTTTTATACTTTTTCTTCACCTAACTGTATTTTTTGATAACTCTAGAGATTATCTGTTCTAATTTACTTACAAAGTCTAAATTAGCAGTTTTTAGAATAGGCAGAGAAAATCTTATCTTAATATTCCTAAGAAAAGGAACCTTAATCTGTATTTTTTCATCTGTATTTCTTATCTTAACTTAAAAATGTGTTGTTAACATTAAAAGTTTACATAGAAAAGTGAAACCAAAAATGTATCCCACTTTTAGCTTTAAAATATGACTACTGTGTATGTAACTGATATCATCTACATTCACTTTCACCAGTCGTGCTCTACCCTTACATTCCTGAGAAATAGCTGCAGTCTAGAATTTAATATTTATATATTTCTCACACTTTTATTTATAATTTTCATTTACCTATGTATGGTGTCAGACAAAACATGTCATTGTTTTGTCTTGTTTTCTTGAATTTTACCTGATTGGAATTCAGATGTTTGAGTTCTTCCCTTTTTGCCTCAGTTTAAAGCTTATAAATTCTGACTATATCAATACTGATAGTTATAATATTCTATTTTTCAAAAGAGTATTAAAATATGGTACACTGTGATGAGCATTATCTTTTGTCATGTGGAACTCAAATTCTGTCTTATTCTTTATTTGTACATTCTCTTAAAGTCTTATAAACTCTTTCAACCTTTATTTTTATGTACAAAATGAGATAACATCTTTATAAATTAGTTCTGATATAATTATATAATGTATATAGGTACATAGAGATGTATACATATAAAGTATGTGGTTGGAAGAAAATGTTTTCTTTCTTTTCCATTTTCTAATTTTTCTCCAATTTTTAATATTACTGTGTATATCTTTCATAAAAATATGTATTATTCATCTGGAACATAAAATACAAAGAAATGAGGAGAAATAATTTCTTCTGTTCTGGGGGATGATTTAGTTGCTTACTATGGTGGCTGAGTCTGAGCTGTGAACTTTGAACTCCTGGATATAACTTCCAATTCACCTTTTCGGTGGTTGTGTAATTTGACCAAATTACTTGACCTTTCTTTGAACTTAACTTTTCACTGATAAAGTGGAAATAAATAGTACCAAACTGACAAGAACTTTGTGATACCCAAGTTAAATTGTATTAAAATAGCAGAAACAGCTGGACCTGCTCCTGTGTACCTTCTGCCATTGGAGTGCTTGCCTCCTGTGGGCAGCCAGTGTGGGCAGGGAGAAACAGCCAGATCCACCCCTGCATGCCCACCTCCATCTAGACATTTGCTTTCCTCAGTAACCAGCGTGGGTAGGGAGAAACAGATACTCCCCTTGTGCCTGCAGGCCACCACTGAAGATGCTTGCTTCCTGCAGGCAGCCAACATTGGCTGGGAGAATCAGACAAACATGCCCCTCTGCACCTGTCACCATCAGAGGAGTCCTGGTGTAGACACACAGGATGAGAGAAGGAGAAGCCCTGCCACCACACCCCATGGCCATCAGGGAAGCCTCAGTGTAACTACACAAGATGCCCACCCCATGCCCCACTGCCTACCTGGGAACCTGGGTTTGGAGAAACCCAGGTGCCCGGCTCATTCCCCTACACTGCGGAGGGGCAGCCAACATGGGAAGCTGGCAAAACTCCCTGAAAGAGACTGAAGATAGACTTTCAGACCTTGAAGACAGGATTGCAGCTAGCGATTGTGAAAGAAAAGATTTCTTAAAAATAACAAGGAACCAGGAAATAACAATTCAACAGCTGCAGGACAATGCAGAGAAAAGTAATTAAAGAGTGGTAGGTGTCAGTGTAAAAGTGGGAGCCAACACAAATGACATAAAAAGACTATTTACAGAAATAATAGCAGAAAACTTCCCAAACATAGGGAAAGGACCTGGCATATAGATAAGTGAGGCATGTATTCCAACTAGCCATAACCAAAATAAATCTACACCCAGACATATAATAATCAAGATCCTAGAAATTCAGCACAAGAACAGACTATTAAAGACTGTTGGAGAAAAGAAACTGATTACCTATAAAGGATAACCCATCAGAATCACAGCAAACTTCTCAACACAAGCCATCAAGTCAAGAAGAGCTCGGAGTGAAGTATTTCAAATCCTGAAAGAAAACAACTTCCAATCCAGATTGATGTACCCTGCAAAACTATCTTTCAAAATTGATGGAAAAATAAGATACTTTCATGATAAAGACAATTGAAAGAATTCATGACCACCAAACCAACCCCACAGAGAGCACTGAAGGATATTCTAGAGAGAGATAAAGATGACTACAGTTCCAGAAACAGCAGCAGAAGGGGATCACCAAACAGGGCAGGCAATTGTATGAAAGAGAGAAGTGGGGGTCCAACAGCAGGAGGATAGCATGGCAGAGTTGAACCAATGTATACCAGTTGTAACCATGAATGTAGTTGGCCTCAGTTCACCAATAAAAAGAAACAGAGAGAGAGAGTGGATCAAGAAACAAGACCCATCAATATGCTATATACAAGAAATACATTTAAATCCAAAGGAAATTCATAGACCAAAAGTCAAAGGAGAGAAAACAATTGTTCCATGTGATGAGGACCTAGAAAAAAGCAGGGGTAGCTTGCCTATCAACCACAGAATGGATAAGAAAGATACGGTATTTTCATACAATGTAAAGTTACTCAGCTATAAAGAAGTACAGTCTCAAGGCTCTTGTAGGTAAATGGTTGTGACTTGAGATCTTACTCATGGGTGAAATTGTTCAGCCTCATATGAGTGAACATCGTGTTCTCTCCTAGTATAAAAAACTGAAGGAGTTAGTAGGATCTTTCTTTGAGTTTGTCTAGCCAACAAAGGTTCTAGTTTTCTCCAAAAAAAAAAAAAATACAAAAAGCAAAAATACCCCAAAAATATACAATAGATATTATGAAAGTGATGGGGGGGCATCTAAAAATGGAAGGTAGTAACCATTGTTACTTTGTTATTATCTTGTTTTGAATTCCTGTATTGTTTTCATAGTTTTGTTAGGTTTGGTTTTATTCCATCTTGTTCTGTTTGACTTTACTGTGTCTGATGGTATGGGCAGCTATTTTGAACACAATGGGATATATTATGGTAGCCATTGTTGATTTCCTATACATCTTGTTTTGAAGTCCTGTATCACTTTCATTTTTCTGTTCTAATTAGCTTTATCCTGTTTTGTTTTGTTTGGTTTTATTCTCTTAAAAAAATTTTTTTTGAGGCAAGGTCTCACTATGCAGTTCAGGCTGGTCTTGAGCTCACCTTGTAGCCCAGGCTGATCTCAAACTTGCAACGATCCTCCTGCCTCAGGCTCCAGAGCTGAGCCTCCCATTATACATACATACATATATATATATATATATATATATATATGTTGTTCTTTTGCCATCAATTTATTATTATATTAACAGAAGGCTTTTATGTTTATTCACTTACATAAATCTCAGGGTTTCATCCTTCACTTTTTTTTTTTACTGTACACTTTCAATTGTTATTTCATCCACTTCTATAGCTTAAACATTCCTGTTTATTCCTGAACCTGTTCAGTTAGCTCCAACCTCATTATTGATCTGCTGGAAACTTTTGTGTTTACCAGTTTACCAACTCATCATCTTGTTTCCTAGTTTATCTCTCCTTTGCTATGGCTAATATTATGTTCTAGTTATCTTACTATGTTCCCATAATACCAGAATCTTTTGTATGTGACAGAAGTGAAGAGACAACTATATTACTCAACTCTGGAAGTCTTTTATATCTCCTCCCAATCTTATAATTCTATATAAAGCCAACTTTTCTAATGTATAAGTATCTCTAGAATATTTGCCTCATATCCATGTCCCTTACCTACCTTGGTTGAGCCCTCATCACTACTGGTAGACTGCAACTGGTGTTCTATTAAATGTATTCCTCATATCTAGTTACTGGACCTAGTTAGCCTTCAACTATGCACCTATTACATTATTATTTAAATATGTCTTTCTCTGTAAAAGATCATCAAACAAATAACATTATATATATATAAATTCAAAAATTTAATAGTATTTTTAAGAAGCGATTTTTAAAATCACTTTTATCAAATTTTATAAATTTGATTTTACATAATTTTCCTGTATCACTTGACAAAATGCCCCATCCAAACTTTCCAGACCTGAGTTTCTCAGCCATGTCCTATAACATCCTACAAATGCATCTGTTGTGCACTGTAATGGAAAAACCTTTCCCTTTAGGCCTTTTCTCCAAAGGAAATGAGTTAAGGTTTCTAAAGTCCTTACTTGCCAGAAGCTGTGTTAAGAGACACTGATTTTACAATATTTGAATTTTTTACTAAATCTATGAGGAGGTTGATTAAAAAAATCCTATTTTATAAAGGAGGAAGTCAAAGCAGGATTTAAACTCTTATTTATAGATTATAAAAACCACTTTCAATGATTGTGTTCTTAGTTATTTATTTAATTCTCATAAAAATAAAAGAAATTGTATGTTTACTTTAATTTCTACATGAAAAAAACTTGTGCTCAAGGACTCTGAATGGCATGTGCAAGGTCCCATACTTATATTCAGGAAAATCTAAAGTTAATTGAGAACTTGTTAAACATTGAAGGTTGTTGTTTCCATTTTGTTTGCCCAGTTTCTTTAAATATCATTCCTGTAATAAATCCTTTTTAAATGCTTCCATAAAGAGATGGCAATGCCAATGTTTCTTCTGCTACTATGCTTACTAGAATAGAAGAAAAATAAGAGTTTACGTTTGCCTAGCAGTTACCTAGTACATAGGGATAGTTTTATGTGATTTTTGTAATTTTCTCCTGTGTGTATCTTAATGTATATCATAGTGATTGTGTCTCTCATTTTGTGTCAGGGATTAACCTGATTTCCTCACTAACACATGAATATGTTGGAACAGCCACTGACGTATACATATTTGTTTTTATTGTCTAGTACAATTCCTTACCTGTAGAAAGTGTACAATAATTACCTTTAAAAGAAATGAATGTGTCATGATTAGGGGGTAGCTTGGGTATTGGCAGGACAGAGAAAGAAAAGGAAAAAGATTTTGAATATCAAAGAACAATGCAATCCTCACTTGTAGCGCTTAAAGCCTTGAACTCAGGAGTGTGGGAACTTTGGTATAGAATTCTTTTCCTAACTTTTCATGGTACTTTTTTTTCCTTATATTGAAGAAAATTATGCATTTCCCAATGACAGTCATTATGCAGTCTACATATACAAACTAAATGTTCTTTGGTTTATTCCCAAATTGTGATTTATTTTGTTGACCCTACTCACATTACAGAGATCAGTCCATATTTTACATGCATTATATATTAAAAATATTGGAAAGCCTCTTGATCTGCAGAGATTAAATTTGGCTGAAGTGGCCATTTCTGTTTTCCATCCATTTGAGAGGATCAGTTAAGTGTTTTTCTGGGGCATAGAAAGACTTCTGGAAAATGGAATTTGGCTTTTTATTACAGCCTTGGGCTTTGTTTTATCTGGGAATAAAATTGTCTACTTTTTCCAGTCATTTTTATTCAAAGCTTACTTACTGCCTGCCTCTTTTGATTTCTTTGGGATTTACTACCTTCATTGTTTTTCTTCTGACATAGCCTTCTCTTTGTTGCTAGCTTCTACACTTGATCTATTCTGGGCTGATGATAGTGATGAGGATGAGGATGGTGACTGTGGCTGTATCTCTCCCCATCTGTAGACATTTTGCAATTGCAAATTTGTAGTCTCCACTTTAGACATGGACCATGAATGTTTGTATAGGAGAAAACATGCTGGTCTTTTTCCCATTCACTGCTGAAGGAGGGGTGGACCAAATAGATGCTTTCTCACCATTTGGTTATGTACTGTTGAATCACAGCACTTTAGGAAGCTTACATTTCTATTGCTTACATTTGTAATTATTGTGGGCTATGTTAATAATTTAGATTGCATCCACAATTCTACTTCGATGTCATCATACTTGATACATTAGGAAAATTTCAAATTTTAAATGAAATGCTTTTTTCATACCAAATTGGTTCAGCGGGTGATTAAATTGATAAAAATTCTACAAAATTATTTAACATGGGTTTCTCACTATGATATTTTTGCAAATACCATTCTGACATTTAAAAATACTGCATGTGGTTTTCTTTGGTGAATATTAGCATAATTAAATGTACAGTTTGTCTTAAAGCTTACTTTTTCCAGCCAGTGAAAACAATGGTATTTTCTTAGACATTTATACTCTAAGAGACAGAGAGCTCGGAACAAGCTCAGCCCTGCCACACCCAGAGTAAAGGTGTTTAGGGACCAAAATAGTTCATGTTGATGAACACCTGAATCCATTATGGTGACTTTGCACATGATTGAAATGAAACATTATTTTAAAATGAAAGTATTCTAAGAAAGGATATTTGAATCTCTTATTTTTGAATAGCCACATATCACTCTCTCTTCACTTTATTTCTTTAATTTGTATACTCTTGTTAGTATTCTAGAAATGGTATGAAATATCAGCTTTGTGTATCATACTGATAATATAAAATATTCAGCCTAAGCCTGTCGCAAGAATGTTTTTAAAGGAAGCAGATGCTGTAGTATTTCTGTCCAAAAGAGAGTCCAGTTTACACATTCTGCAGTATGCAAATGTCATCTCCTCTCTGGGAATGTTTTACCCCAAGTGGCTGCTGCAGGGTTGGAGGCTTCTGCCTGTGATTTAGGTTGTAATTTTATTTGTGGAAATAAACCAATCACGGAGCCCCAATTGTCTTAGTGATGAGATGATCAATAGCCCATTACTGGATAGAACAGCGGTTACAGGAAGTGCATTGAAGATTTTAATGCATGAATTATGCATGCCATGCTCATTCTTTAGCCTCCAAACAGAATGACAGGGTTTGTGAAGTCGCCTCAGATAGTTTCTTGCATCAAGTGACTGCAGTGAGATGCTTAATATTTTCAGGCATAGAAGCAGCATTGACTCGGGCCAACCGAATTTGGAAGATGCAAATTCCCCAGCTCATAGCACAGAATGCTTCATTTGAAAGTGTTGCTATGTAGAAAGCCAGCTTTGCAGTCATCGAACCTGTTCTCCCCGGAAGGTTGGCTGAAGGATGGGAGCGGGTGTGCCTGTCTCTGAGGTCACAGCTTGAAGTCCTTTGAAAGTGCCTTCTGCTGCAGGAGCGAGACGTGCTGTGGGCTAACCCTCTCCTTGCAGTTTTTCAAACGGACAATTTACGAAAGATATTATACCCAGAACAGCAGGTAATTCAACATATGAGGTAAGCCTGAGATTTTGGTTAGGTGACTGCAAATTAGAATGTGCTGATTCGGGATAATGGTGATTCCTAATAGTAAGGTTGTCTCAGACCTTGTTTTTGAAATGCAGCAGCCTAGCTCCCAATTATTATGTGAATTGAGAGGTGACTTTATTTATTTTTTTCGTTGGACAGTATTAGATCAAATGGCATTTTATTTTTGCATGCAAAAGCTTTTCAAGAATGTACCAGTGCCCAGATGTGTGTGTCTTTAATGGAACGCAGCAAACTGGGGAGGGGCAGCACAGAGAGGGAGTGGAATGAGTGAGTGACAATTGCCTCCTGGTGGAGAAGTTTTAGTAGGGCTGTGGCATTGCTTTGGCTCAGATTATTACCTTAATATCAGCCTTATCTAATTTCTGTAAGAGACAATCATAGGAACCTAAAATGCTCTTTCCTTCTCCCAGAAGTAGAGGACAGCATAGAGGTGCTCACACTCAAAGGCTGTGTTGCATACAAAATGAGCAGCTGGAATTAAAACAATTTGGACCACCATGTCCTTGAGGAAAGACCTTGTCAGAAACAAAACAGTTTGACTTTTTTTTTTTTTAACCTGTAGTGGTTTCGTGGGGGTTTTTGCCCTTTTTGTCAAAAATGCTTTTCTCTAAAACGAATGGATAGATGGAATATTGTGAAATTTGAAAAAAAGAAAAAGAAAAAGAAAAAGAGGAGTTTTATTTCTTTCTTGATGTTCTAAGAATTAATCTTAAACAACTGCAGAACCACTACAATAAGAGTCAAATAAAATTTCCAAAAACTGCAAATCTGAAAATATGGTGGTATGCTGCTATATTGATGAGAGTTGTGAATTTAATGCTGATTGCTTAAATATCATGGCAAATAATAAGTGTGCAAATAATGTTCAGTATGGTATGAATTCCTGAACATTTCTCTAGGGTGAGAAAATAGTATTAACAAATGTTCAGTAATAGTCTCTAGAAACAGTAAAGTTATTTAAGGATATTTTTAACAGTGAATTTACATTATTATTACCCACAATCATATATATTTTATATACTATAGTCCATAATTTACAAAACATTTTATCTCTACTTCCTTAAGTGTATTTACTGTTTTAAAAATATGTTCAGTAACTGTCTATCAGCAACCAGTAATACAGAAGCCAATTATGTTTTGTAATAGTAAGTATCCTTTTTAATCTTAGCCTAAAAACTGAGAAGCAGTTTTTTGGTTTTTTTTTTTTTTTTTTTTTTTTTTTTTTTTGAGTTTAAAAACAAAGAAGTATAGAGCAATGAAAATGAGAGCACAGAAAAACTGCTTTCAGGCATTTCACAGTGCATTTCAATTCTGCTTCAGTGTTACTACTACATCACCTGGGGTTCCTGTCAACTGCCTGGTCTAGTGTGGCCACGGAACTCCCAGCACCATCTCATGTGCTTAGATCTTCAAAGCTAGTCTAGCTCAGGTGTATGAGAAATCCCACATGTTGAGTTTTTTCTTGGGGAGGAGATTCAAGCCTACCTACATGCAGTGTGCTAGGGGTCTCCTGATGTTGAGTCATGGTACTTAGTTCAAACATCGCCTATCTGATGTACCTCATGAACAGATAGTAAAAGGGAATCTAATGGGAAATAAGAAAGAATGGAGGAGGGCAGCAACTTAAGAATATTTATTCCCTAATGGCATGCGCTAAATTCTGGGTAATAAGTAGAATGACACAGCTACTTTTTGGATCTGGGAGGTAATAGTAGGAGAATAAAAGCCCCTGTGTCAGGTGATAAGATCACACACTCAAATTAATGGGTGGACATGGGGAGATTGTATGGACAAAGAGATTTGTGAAGCACTGTGCCAGTACTATTCCGAACTTCTCTATCTTGTTTTTAGTCTCACCCCAAACCCTTAATTCAGTTCATTTAAAATACTTGGTGGTCACATAAAGAACCATTCCTGGATCATGTGGGGGTAATATGGAAGAGATGTGTTCAGTTCCCAATTCCCCTATTAGTTATAATTAATTTCCACAGACTATCACTTGGGAGAAATAACAAGAAATTAGTGATGATTTTTTATATCAACCTTGATATGTGAGGTGGAGCAGCAAAATGAATTTAATTTGTGATTACTTTGGCAAGGTATAATTATGTTAGAAATCCTTAGAAAATGAGGCTAAAGATATCATAAAGAAAAATAAAGGGAAATATAATGAGAAATATAGCAATGAAACATCAAATATAAGATTTTTGAAAAAGATACTTAATTCATAGTTTATATATATTATTATCTCTTAAAAATGAATGTGAATGAATTCTGAACTATTATGGTTTACTAAATGTTTAATAATTTACTATAAGATTAGTTTAATTTAATAAATAAATAAATAAATAAATTTTTTTTGGAGACAAGGTCTTGCTATGCAGTTCAGGCAGGTCTTGAACTCCCTGTGTAGCCCAGGCTGGCCTCAACCTTTTAGCAATCCTTCTGTCTCAGCCTCCCAAGTGTTGGGAGTACAGGCGTGTGCCACCATGCCTGGCTATAAAATTCATTTTAAAGGTGATTTAGCAGGGTAAAAAATCAGTTGACAAGAGTATTTTAAAATGGCAAAGTATAAATTTTATTATAGGCAATAAGTCCTAATAAATGAAGAATGTTTGTGATTATAATAAATCTAAGTAGAAAACTGTGTATGCTATTAACTAAGATTTTGAGAAAGCTGCAGATGTCCTCCAGAAGATTAAGAGACTTTGAAGTATTTGAAAAGAAAAGATACCCATTTTCTAAAATTTACAATGTACATACAGATTGATTAAGTCAGAGCCAATATTTTCACGGTAAGGAAATTCCTCAAAAGGTTCTTTAGAAAATAGTCTTGATGAGTTCTAAGCTTTGTAAAATTCACAGAAAACTTTTCAAGCATGAATCCACAGCACTGAGTGATAGAGATTTAATCTTCTTTCTGTTCCACTGAAGAAAATGATAAAATTTGTTCTCCCTTCAATTATATTCCCTGAGCTCTTTATGAAGCGTCTGCCTTTGAGATACGTGCTTAGGGGTTGACTCTGAGGGTCGTGTCTCTTTTCCACATAGCTTCATGCATTCTCTTACCAGAAATACACTTTTCACTCCATTTTAATTTCTTCAGATTTCTCTTCTCACAAGACAAGTCAGCGAAATAAGAAAGCATGCGTTAAGTTTCTTCTTTGCAGTTTTGCTCAGTCTGCTGGTTCTATAGATGCAAGGGAATTTGATGGGCCTGTACTTTCAGTGGGAACAAATATGTTAACTACAAGGGGTAAGGAGGCACAAATAGGGTGAGCCCAATTAGCAGTCATAGGAGAAATGGGCCCATACTCAAAATTTCAGAGTGGAAGAGCGCTATTTATGGAAGCATGAGGGAGACTAATGCTACATGTTCGAAAGTGAACATGAAATGGGAGGACTGAATGACTGTCACTGGAAATAAGCAAAATGGGTACATACGATTAGGAGCTGCCAGAATAATAGGCTGACATGACTTACAGGTCTTGGGCACTCAAAAATATTATTGAATAATTTTACTGGAGGCATTGAATGCTGAAGAAGTTTCTGGTCCCTGAATCAGGTATTTCTCAACATTTCCTTTTAATGATTACGAATCCTATATTAAATATTATATCACCTATGTCTTTTATTTCCATGTCTTCTGATGGTTTGACTTTACTGATCCTGAAGAGACTGCTCTTCCCAGGGTTAACCTTTACTAGTCAATAAACACCTCACTCTTGAGAGTTTGTTTTTCAAATACTGGCCAACCAATCCAGAGCCACACAAACAACTCTAACTTCTTCATCTGAGCTGTCAACTCAGAACCACTATCTGTTTCTCTTAATCATTTCTTTCTTTCTTTTCTTTTCTTTTTTTTTTTTCGGCACAGGGGATCGAACTCACAACCTCGCACCTGACAAGGCAGGTGCTTAAGCCACAGAGCCAAACTTCTGGCCTTGGTTTTTTGAGGCAGGGTCGCACTGTGTAGCTCAGGCCGCCCTTGCGCTCGCGTTGTAGCCCAAGCCGGCTCGAACTCACAATGCTCCGCCTACCTCAGCCTCCTGAGTGCTGGGATTAAAGGCGTGCGCCACCACGCCTAGCTCTCTCTTAATCATTTCTGAAGCAGGTACCAAATAACTAGCGAGAGTTCCTATGTTCCGGAGCCTCCTGAAATTATTAAAACTAGCCAACCTGGAATGCTTGCCTTGCCTTCCCTCCTCCTTCCTGTTCCTCCGCCGCTCTCTGCCTCTGGACCAGCTCTGCACACGGCTGGTGTGCCCTTTCTCTTAGGATCTGTAATGTCGCCAGCTGCGTTTTCAGTAGGAGGCATTTCCAGGTCCATTGTCCTTATCAGACCCAAGTAATAGAACCTATATTAAACATGAAACAAATCTGTTTAGGCACAAATTACCATAAATAGAAGCATTATAGACCCAGTACTCAAGTCCCTTTACCTTAAAAATAATAATGCTTTTATTAAAATGGAAATTTATTTTGAATTTAAGGGAAAATTTTCAGTGTACCTCTTATAAACACAAGCGTAACTATTATCACAATTGAAGTTTTCCATCTTATGATAAGATACTTGGTTCTAAATTTTTGAATGTTTTCCTGAGACTGCTTTAACTTAGGTTATGCCGTATTTACAGCATGAAAATGAGCCTAAGTTGTTAAGCAACTACATTTATACTACCTAGGCATCAAAAGTTTGAAACCCAAATTACCAAATGTCAGTGTTTACACAATGTCTTTGATATCCAGCAGGTGACTATAACACACACCCTAATTTAAAAACATTTCTGTTTCGTCTAGCCCACAGATTTAAATTTAACTTCCCAAGAATGTGGTGACCAAGAAAAGACTGTTGCTCATCAGTGAATGCAAAACTTTTAACAATGAGCCAAACGCAGTTAACTATACAACTAACCAGAACTGAACCACATATAAAGTGGGGCTCTGAAGCATACAGACTAAAAGACTGTATCTTTCTATGGTGCCCTCCTTCGTTTCAAAGCACCACTGTCAAAGTCGAGAACAGTAAGGTGTAGAATAATTTAAACATCAAATGTGTGTTGGATGTTGGTGACTTTTAACTTCCCTTTCTACTCTGAGCCTGCATTGTAAGTTGTTACTGCAATTACAATAGCCCTTTGAAAAATAAACTTTTGATAAGATTATGTACAAAATTGGCGATGATTTTGGTTAGGAATAGGTTAGAAAAAATACTAGTCATGCTAGCAGATGGAAGGGCAGCAAGGTAGGTGGCTGGGAGGGAAACTGGAGGCAGAGCTGTGCCAGGAGAGCATGGGAGTTTAAACAGATGGAAGATGATATATTAGTTGGCAAGAAATGACACTGGGTGGCAAGCAGGGGAATCTATTGAAGAGCTGGGTAGATAGGCAGCCAAGAGGTGTATTCGATGGACCAGTAATAAAAGAAGTCAGGATAAGGGCCCTCAAGTTCTGGAAAACACAGGGAAGAATAGTAGAAAACAATTTTACCTTTTTCCTTCACTTGAACTTGGGGATAAAGATCTACAGTTTTTACAATGTTTTGAAATACTGATGAACAAAGATCTACAGAGGGAATATTTTAGTGTATAACTCAAAAGTGCTTACCAATGAGGAAATTTATTCTGTGAAATTATCATGAGCATAAAATTTATTTCCTAAACTTTGTTTCCTATAATCTGAATTATGGCCCTAATTATGTTACTATATGAGGCTCTAGCTAGAAATAATAGTGAAATAAAATGAAAGTACAGAATGAAAGCTTTAACTTCATGAGACTATCAGATGATGGAAAATCTGAATAAAAATTATCTTTATTGTTAAAATACCTTATATTGTCTTTGTCTATTGAAAGTGATAATAATAGCATCTCAGTTAACATAATGAAATGATTACAAGTCATTTGGTCTCTTCTGCTTTCAGATGCACCTACCCTTAAATTGCAATATTTTTAGGCAATTATTGATATTTACACTGAGTGTAATTGTGTAGCATGGTTAAGTTATATTTAAAAGACAGGTGTTATTATGGATTTATATAAAAGTACCACTCACAGTAATATTTACAGGAAGGGACTGGCTTTTAATATAGTCATTCCAATTGATCTTGAGATGATTACATGGGTTCTAAGTGTATCAAATGGGTACTTCCATTTGACACATAAACTTACTACTGTACTTTCACAACTATGTATATATATGTTGAAACAATTTTCTTCAGTTGAAGACCCAGCTATGGCACATTCTACATATATGTGAGGAACCATGTCAGACCTTGGAGATAAATATGGATGAATAAAATGCGAATATTTTTTTCAAATAGTTAGATTCTAATAAAATAACTGAGCTATACATAGCAAATGCTAAAGTACAATTTAATACATACAATTACATTATGTGCATGTAATATATGTGGGATTATCTACCATAATATAAATCTCACAAAGTTAGGGGACATACTAATTTATTAAGCTCAGCAAGTGTTTATTAAGGCCCTTCTTTGTGTAGTGACTATGTGAAAGTAGGCATAGTCCTTGTTTCCATGGAAAAAACAGTTTACTAAAAAGAGAGACAAGCAAACACAAAACTCACCAGAAAAGTATGCATCCCAGGAATAATATCAACTATTGCTAAACAGAACTAGGGAAATGAACTTTCTCAGTGCGGCAAAGGATCAGTAAATAGAAACACTTGTGTGATGATTTACTCATTGTAGTTATAATAAGTGATATTGACTGAAAACACAGAGGATCATGCTAAAAAGGAACATGCATTTAAGAATCATGACTTGAAAGGAAGCCTACAAGTTTTGGGTTGAAATAATGCTTAAATGAATTAACTCATTAAATCTTCAGAGGACTTTGAGGTTCTTACTCAAAGGATGGAAGAACAGATTTAGAGATTATACTTTTGGTTCAAGAGTAAAATGTCTCTTCTATATTCCAGTAAATGTTGCTAATTTTCTTGACACTGTAGAAAGCTTTAAATGCCAATGCACTTATGTATTCTGTGATATATCTGGCCCTTTATATTCATAAATTTATTCATCTTTCTTTGATTTTTTAAAGCTAAAATTAATATAATGGAACCAGGGCAAAACTTGGGGTTTTCATTTTCATTTTTATCACTATATGTTTGTAGTATATGATGATTACAGTCCTTGTGGTGAGTTGGTACATGTAAATAACACATCTTAATTGTTTTTTCCTCTCCTTACCCTTCCCTCCTTGCTTCCTCCCTCCATTTCTTGGCAAAGAATGGCCTTCACATTTCATAAAGATCTCCTCACTTCTTATTATCTACTTTTATCTTGCTGTTTATTTATATTTTGTGTTTCTCATGTAAGAAAATTCATGAAGTGTGTAAGCTTGTGTTTCTGATTTCTGTGATTAGGAGAAAGCCATGCATCATTTTTAAGTAAATTTATATTAATTACTTTATTACTAGTTCCTCCAAAATATGTATTACCGATAGGAAAAAATTTTAGTGTCTTTCTTTGGGAAGATGCTTTTAGACATTTTTCTCCCCTTCCTAACTCACACAAAAAATGTGACATTAACCAGGAACATATGTAGTATATGACTGAAGAGTAGAAAGACCTTCACTTCTGTTTTGTTACCATTTGTGTTCTCATCATCTAGCAGAGTGCCTTGAGCATCGTAGGTCTTCAATATACATATCAAGAAAATGATCATGTGAATTTATGTTAGCACATTGCTTCCAAGACATGTCACACTATGAAATCAATAGATTTTTACATGTACTTATGCAACAAAACAGGAACCTTGTAAGAACAGATTTTTTTTCTAATGACAAAACCGTGTCTTAAACTTATACAAGTTAAGAAGGCTTTATTAGTTTAGTTTTTAGTTTTGTTATTTATTTATTTATTATTGGTAATGGTAATGATGCCATTTTTGGGATTGAACTCAGCCTTGCACTTGCCAGGCAGGCACTGTGTCACTGTGCTACCTCCCCTGCCAAAAAGGGCTTTATTAGATATGGTATCACATGACCAAAGGCAAATATTGGGTACGATAACATCGAGGTTCAGCTGGACCATAGTACACCTACATGATTTTAATATTAGGGATGAAAAGAAAATGTTTTAAAAACAGTTTACATAATATTCACCATGTTCTCAGCTTCTCTGAGAACAGTATTTCTCTACTTATTGGAATATCTCCAACATTTAGTACATTGCTTGGCATATTGCAAAATGCTGAGTGTATTAATATACTGATAATAAAGTCTTCCTGACTAACACAATTACTTCATATTATAGTGAAATAGACTACAAGGAAGGAGCAAGGATAAAATATTTTTGAAACCAATTAATTCCATATTGTGCCCTTCTCATTGTTACAGGATAAATTATGTGATTCAAAGGATTTAGAAATAAGTGATCTGCCAGGTGTGGTGGCACATGCCTTTAATCCCAGCACTTGGGAGGCCGAGGTAGGTGGAACCTTGTGAGTTCGAGGCCAGTGTGGGCTACAATTCGAGCACAAGACTGGCCTGAGTTACATAGCATGACCCTGCCTCAAAAATGTAGGGCTGGGAGTTTGGTTCAGTGGTTTAAGTGCCTGTCTGGCAGGTGTGAGGTTGTAAGTTTGATCCCTGATGCAAAAAAAAAAAAAAAAAAAAAAAAAAAAAAAAAAAAAAAAAAAAAAAAAAAAAAAAAAAAAAAAAGGGATCTGCAAGATCTAAACAAAAGAAAAAGTATTTTCTTGGTTCTGGGTTTGTATCCTCCTCTTATCTTGAAAGAGTCCATTGTTTCATTTGAATTTGTTGAAGATGTTTAAGTACATTGAAGAATTCTTGGGAGGAACACAACTATGCAAAAATAATGATAAATAAATAGATTGAGAAAAGTGGTTATCTGTGCCAGAATACTCAGCTAGAAGAGAGAAAAATAACATGGCCCAGTGTTTACAGATATATTTGGATGAGACCTTTGGAGGAGAGCATAAATGTCAAATATTGCTGTTTTAACAAATGCCATATTTTAATCATTTTTGTAGTTTAAAAATTATTTGGAACAATAATTGCTTTGAAGTTTTTAAATGCAAGAAAATCCACAAAATCCTCTTGCGATCCCCACTGCAATAGGATTGTAGCCACCACTTATGAAATGGAAATGCCTTTAGGCAAAGCCCTTCTTAGATTTAAATTGAATTTAGATGCTTCTTTCAGTAATGGCAAAAATAGCTTTAATAATCCAGGAGTCAGATAATTTAGATTTGGCCTTGCTGCTCCTCCATCTAGAATCAAATGAAAGAATTAGAAGAGGTGATATATTAAATCAAGACTAAACTTTGATTTTCACATGAGGAAAGTAAAGTCTGATAGCTAAAGCTCGTTGTTTAAGGACTACTATTTATTCATACCCATGGAATGAAAAATTGGTTTAAAAGCATGTTTAAAAATTTAGTAATAATGCAAATATACAATGACTTTTTTAAAAATTAATTTTATTGATACATTTTTGACATACATAATGAGCACATTCATCATAAAGAATTTGTTCCTGTATGTAATATATCTTAATATTTTTTCATATTTCCCTCCCTTCCCACCAATCCTTCTTCCTCTGTCCATTTGCTAAAGTTTGTTTCTATTGTTTTTCTTCATTCTTTTAAATTTTTTTGTCCCTATTCCTTTCCTTCCCTTTTCCCTCCCTTCTCCCTTGTTCCTCTTCCCATTTGACTACTTTTTTCTTATTTCCTGATGTCTATCCTCCATTTTGGTCTTTATTTACCCTTTGGGTTTCTTATGTAAGAGAAACAAAATGATATTTAAACATGTGTGTCTTATTTAATTCACTTAAAATTATGTTCTCAAGGTGCATCCATTTACCTAAAAGTGTCTCAAGTTTATCCTTGGGAGTAGTACTCCATTGTTTGCAAAAGTCACATTTTCTTTATCCATTCATCTGTCTGATAGGTATATAGGATGTTTCCAAGATTTAGCTATTATAAATTATGCTGCTATAAACATGGGTATGCATATATCACTGTGGTGTGATGCTTTTCACTCTTTCAGGAAGATACTTAGAAAGAGGAAAAGGTATGTCAAATACAATCTCTAGTTTTAGTTTTTTGAGGAATTTCTATACTGATTTTCATAGTGGTTATACCAGTTTATACTCCCACCGATGGTGATGAAGGATTCCCTTTTCCCACAGCCTTGCCAGCATTTATTATTGGTTGACTTCTTGATGGTAGCCATTCTTTTTTTTTTTTTTTTTTGTCGTTACCAGGGATTGAACTCACAACCTCGTGCCTGCCAAGCAGGTGCTTAAGCCACTGAGCCAAACTCCCAGCCCTATTTTTTTTGAGGCAGGGTCACATTATGTATTTCAGGCTGGCCTTGAACTCACAACGCTTCACCTACCTCAGCCTCCCGAGTGCTGGGATTAAAGGTGTGAGCCACCACACCCAGCTATGGTAACCATTCTTTCTGAAGTGAGATAGAATTTCAGTATTGTTTTAATTTGCATTCTTGAATGACTAGTGATGTTGAAATTCTTTTCATACATTTATCTGCTGTTTGTACTTCTTCAACTGAGAAGTACACCTTCATTTTAGATTCCCATTTTTGGACTGGGTCTTTAAACTTGTGAGTTATGATTTTTTTGAGTCCTTCATGTGTTGTAGGTATTAGGTCTTAGTCTGAGGAATAACTGGTAAATTTTTTTCCCATTATGTGGGTTGTTTATTCACTTTATTGGTGACTTCTTTTGCTCTTCAAAGGCTTTTTAATATGATGTGGTCCCAGTTGTTGATTCTTTGTAATATTGTCTGTGTAATTGGAGTTGTGTTCATAGAGATTTTTCCCAAACCTATATCTTCAATAGTTTTATCTATTTTACCTTCCACAAGATTGTTTCTGTTTTAATATTTAGATCTTTGATCCATTTTGATTGTTGTTTAGTGAGTGTTATGGCTGGTGTCTAGATATTCCCCCAAAGTTTCATGCAGTAATAGGTGGAGCTTTTTCAGAGGTAACTGAATGTATAGTGTGTGGTTGATGCATGGTGTAATGTTAAAATTAAGGGTGATAGGATTAAGGGTGTATGATTGCTAAATCAGTCCACTGGTTGGATTGGCACTGCCTAATTCTAGTAGCCTGGATACAATATAAGGGACAGGGAGAGGCTTGTCTTTTCTTTTCCTTGCTTTTTCTATCTTCTGCTTGCCATGGACTGGTTCTACACTCTGTTGCTTCTTTACTAAGTTACCTTGCCTTGGAATTAGCTGATTATGATCTGAAACCTCTACAAACTGTGAGATAAATGAATCTTTCTCCTTTAACTCTGGATGTTGGGTATTTTGTTTCAGCAATAATAGAGAAGAAATGATACAGAGTTTGGTATTGGAAGTGGGATTTAGTGTTGTGATTGACCTTGACTATGTGGTTTAAGAGCCTTTGCTGCTGAGTTGTGGGAAGGAGAAGAGTTAGGAAAGGTTCAGAGATACCATCTGAAAAAGTAGAGCTGGAATGCCTTAGATGGTACTTGATGGGTGATTCTAGTCAGAACTCAGAAGACCAGAATGCTGATAGAAATGACACCATGAAAGACCAGGCTTGGGAGGTTTCTGCTGGGAAGAAGAACTGCATAGGCTATTAGACTCTAAAACATGTACATTATGCCTTGGGAGAAAGTTTGTCTACATTTTGTTCATGTTCAGAGACTTTATGTGAGACCGAGATAAGGCAGGCTAAATAATCTTGTACAAGAAATTTCAAGGCAGTCTAATGTTGAAGTTATGTCATGGCTACTGTTAGAGGCTTTCAACTGGGTTTAAACTGAGAATCAAGGGTAAAAAGCCCAGCAGAATGATTAAAAATTTTGTGTTTGGCCAGAAAGGAATTTCCAGTAAAGTTGCAGCCTGCAAAGATGGAACAGAGGAAAAATTGGTCAACAAAAAGACGAACAAGGAAAAGTCAAATATCTCAAAAGACAACAAAAAAGATGGCCTGAGGACATCACAGAAACCAGCAGGACTCCTGTCTTTTCAGCATCAGAGTTGCAAAGATAGAATAATTTGCTTCAAGAAGAAAGCCCCAGAACAGCATGTTACAGAATGGTGACAGCCTAGAGAATTTGTTCCTTTGTACTGGAATCAGAGTGTTTAGCAATCCAAACACTTGACCCCTACAACTAATAGAGAAGGAAGCCTGGCTACTGATCCATGTGGCAATAGACCCTGGCATCATCCACATGGTGCTGGTTTAAAGTGCATGCAGAGTGCAGGAGTTCTGGGGTCAGGTGGACTTCCACCCAGGGTTCAGAAGAAGCCCTGGGAGGCTGGGTAGTGTGCTGCTGAGAGGGCAGTGTGTGAAGTTGTGAGTGTGAAACCAAAGGTCCTTTGGAGACCCCAGAATGAGGAGAAGCCAGGAATGTGGATCATCTGAGGAAAACTGCAAGGAGGGAGCAGATCAGGCCCAAGAGAGAAGCCATGGAAGTATAGCCACCAGAAGTGCCATACAGTCAGATCCACCAAAGCCATGTGGAATTCACATCTTGCCACAGATTGCTTTAGATCCTAGAAATAGAACTACAGGGCTTAATGTGTGCCCTGCTGGATTTTTGACTTGTTTTGTTCCTATTCCTTTGTATCCCCCCACTTATACCTTTTAGGAATGGTAATGTTTATTTTGTGCCATTGTATGTTGGAAGTGTTTAACTTTCTTTTTAATTTGTACCGGGGCTCAAAGTTAAAGAGTTTGCCTTAAATCTCAGAGAAGTCTTGGTACTTGGATATTTCAGTAATGCTGAAACTGTTAGGATTTTGCCAACACTTATAGATGGTCTAAGTGTGTTTTGCATAAAGAGAAGTGCATGAGTCTTTGGGGTGCCAGGGGCAGAATGTTATGGCTAATGTTTAGATATCACCCCCAAAGCCTCATACAGTCATCAGTCTATCTTTTTCAGAGGTGGCTGGATCTAGAGTGTGGCAGTGATTCATGTTGCAATCCTAGGATTAAGGTACTATGTTTAAGGTGGGAGATTACTAGATTAGTCAACTGATTGGTTTGGCACTACCCTAATCTTAGTAGCCTCAGTGCAATACAAAGTTTAGTAAAAGTCTTTTCTTCTCCCTTTCTTATTTACTTTTGCTGTATTCAGCTTGCCATGAACTGGTCCTTACTCTGTAATTTTGGGTATTTTGTTTCAGCAATGAGACAAAATTAGCTAAGACAGTACAAAATATGGGCTGTTTAATCTTTGACATGTAGCAAGCTAGTTTTCTCAGCACCATTTACTAAAGAGCTATCTTTCTTCCAGTGCAGGTGTTTGGACTCTTTGTTGCAGATAAGGTGACCTAGTATGTTTGGAGTTGTTTCTGTGTCTTCTAATCTGTTCCACTGATCCTTGGGTCTATTGTTTTGGCAGTACTATGCTGTTGTTAATCACTGTAGCTTTGTAGTATAACTTCAAATCAGGGATTGTGATGCCCCGGCCTTGCTTTTGTTGCCTAGAGTTGCTTTTTGTATTCTAGGTCACTTTTTGTTCTATATAATTTTAGGATTGTTTTCTATAGTTCTGTGAGCTATGCCATTGATATTTTGATTGGGATTGCATTAAATCTGTATAACACTTTTGGGATTATGTTCATTTTCACTATATTGATTCTGCATATCCAAGAACAAGGGTTGTCTTTCCATTTTCTCATAGCTTCTTTGATTTCTTTTTTCAGAATATTGTAGTTTTCAATGTAAAGGTATTTTTATCCCTTTGTTAGATTGATTCCTAAGTATTTCATTTTTATTGAGACTGTTTTGAAAGCACTGTTTCCCTTATTTCTGTGTCAGTGAGTCTGTTATTTGTGTACAGGAATGCTATTGACTTATGAGTGTTAACTTTCTATCTAGCTGTGCTGTTGAATTTGGTTATTAAATCTGGTATTCTTTTGGTGGTTTTTTTGGGGTCTTCTATGTGGTGTATCATGTCATTCACAAATAATAATAATTCAACTTCTTCCTTTCCTATCCTTATTCATTTTATTTCTTTCTCTTGTATAATTGCTCTGGCTAATATTTCTAGGACTATATTGGATAAGAGTGGTACAGTGGGCATCCTTGTCTTGTTTTTGATTTTGGAGAAAAAGTTTTCAGTTTTTGACTGTTTAGTATGATTTGGACTACCAGTTTGTCAAAGATGGCTTTTGTTAGATTAAGATAAAGAACTTTTGTTTCAATTTACTTTAGGGTTTTTGTCATGAATGGATGTTGGACTTTGTCAAATGCTTTTCCTGCATCTATTCATGTAGTTTTTGTCCCTTGCTTCTATTAATGTTGTGTGTTATATTTATTGCCTTGTGTATGGTCAACCATCCTTGAATCCCTGCATGAATCCCATTTGATTATGGTGTATAGTCTTCTTGATTACTTGCTGGATTCTGTTTGCCAGTATCTCATTGACTATTTTTGTATCTATGTTCATTAAAGAGATTGGCCTATAGTTCTCTTTTATAATTGGGTCCTTCTTTGAGCTTGGTATCAAGGGTAATGCTTCTTCCAGTTTGGGAGTATTGCTTCCCTTTCAATTTCATTAAATAATTTAAGGAGTAGTGGCACTAGATATTCTCAAAAGTTTTTGCACAATTCAACAGAGAATCCATGAGGACCTGGGCTTTTCTTTGGTGGTAGTTTTTTTTAAAATTATTTGTTCATTTCATTGAATGAGATTGGATTGCACAAAATTTATCTTCTTGGTTCAACTTTGGCAATTCATATGTACCTATAAACCTATCCATTTCTTCTGAATTTTGCATCTTATTTGAGTATTGGTTTTCTTTTTCTTTTCTTTTTCTTCTTTTTTAAATTTTTAATTGATTAATTAATTAATTAATTTTTTTGCGGCACTGGGGATTGAACTCACAACCTCGTGCCTGCCTGATAGGCATGTAAGCCACTGAGCCAAAGAGAATAAAACCAAATAAAATAAAACAGTAAAGTCAATCAAAACAAAACAGTGAAGGTGATACAGGACTTCAAAACAAGACAGTAGGCAATCAACAGTGGCTACCACAATGCCTCTTGTTATCTTCAAAATAGCTGCCCATACCATCAGACATAATAAAATCAAACAGAACAAACAGAATAAAGCCAATCAAAACTAAACAATGAAAGCAATATCAGACTTCAAAACAAGATAATAGGACATCAACAATGGCTACGATGATGTATCTTGTTATCTTTGATATAACTGTCCACATAGTAAAATCAAAACAAAACAGAATAAAACCGAACCAAACAAAACAATGAAAATGATATAGGACTTTTAAAATAAGATAATAGGATATTAACAATAGCTACCACCTTCAGAAGGAAATCTTCCATAGTTGCTCTATTATATATTGTTATCCTCTAAATTGATGCTCAGACTACTGGCTTTAGGCCTACAAAGTCAATCAAATGCTAAACACAAGTACTAAGTTTTTTATTTATTTATTTATTTTTTACTTCAGTAGCCATCATCCAAGCTTGGATTTCTCTGGATCAGCCAGTTGCTTATCAGGGCGGGAAGAGACTGAGGTCCTTTTGTCTCCTAGCCTGCATGCCAGATGGCTTACAAGAATAGATTGGCTTCTTGTTTCTCCACCTGGCCCACATGGCTGTTGCTGGCTCACAGGAAGGGGCTGGCTTCTTGTTTCTCCTCCTGGACTGCATGGCTGCTTCTGGTTCACAGGAAAGGGTTGGCTTCTTGTTTCTCCTACTGGACCACATGACTGCCACTGGCTAACAGGAAGGGATTGACTTTTTATTTCTCCTCCAAGTCTGCATGGCTGCTGCTGGTTCACAGGAAGGGATTGGCTTTGTGTTTCTCCTCCCAGTGGCCCATGACTGCCACAGGCTCACAGAAAGTGGTTGGCTTCTTTTTTCTCCTCCTGGTCCACATTCACTCCATTTTTATATTGTGGGAATCCACTAGTGTAAACTTCCCTAATAGGACTGTTTTCCTTGCATCCTTTACTTCCAGTGTATCATACTGGCATTGTCATTCAATCATGCAAGCTAATTTCTTCTTTAATTTTGTCTGTAACTCATTGGCTGTTTAAGAGGGCATTGTTTAATTTACATGTGTTTATGTAGTTTTTGTGGTTTATTTTGCATGTTTCCAATTTCATTGCACTGTGACTGGTAATATGCATAGGATTATTTCAGCTTCTTTCCCTTTATTGAAGCATGTTCTGAGAGCTAGTATGTGGTCTATATTTGAGAAAATTCCATGTGCTGCTGAGGAGAATGTGTATTCCTTTGTCCTTGGGTGGAACACTCTGTAAATATCTACTAAGTCCATTTGTTGAAAGGTTTGATACAGCTTTGATACTTCTTTATTGATTTTTTTTGTATAGTTGATATGTTTTTGACAATAGATTGATCAGGTCCCCCAATACAGTTGCATTAGTGTTTATCTGGTTGTGTTTTATATAGTTTGGTGTGCCAGTATTTGGTACATATACATTCATGATTGTTGTCTCTTCCTCTTTGATTATTCTCGTACCAAGGATGTAGTGGTCTTCTTTGTCTCTCTTAATGAGTCTTGGCTTGAAATATACTATGTGTTCAAATAGGATAGCCACTCCTGCTTTTTTTTTCTGCATTCCTATTACATGAAATATTGTTTTCCATCCTTTGATTTTCACTGTATGAATTTCATTTTTTGTTCAGTGTGTTTCTTATATGCACTAAAGTGTTGGGTCTTGTTTCTTGATCCATTTTGCGAATTTGTTTCTTTTAATTGACAAATTGAGACCATTCACATTGATGGTTGTAACTCCTTAGTATTGACTTATCCTTGCCATTGTATTACTTTTCTTTTGTTGCTTACGTTTCTTTTCCTTCTACCTTATTGCTTGCCTTGCCTGGTGGACTCATTCTCTTGGGATTATTGGAATTGGTGTCTTTGTTGTCTTCTTTTATATCTTTTGGAACTTTTGGGAGTGCTGCTTTGGTGGTCATGAATTTCTTTAGTTGTTCTTTATCACAGAAGTGTCTTTTTTCTCCATCAAGTTTAAAAGAGAATTTTGAAGGATACAACTGTCTTGGTAGGGTTTTTTTTTTTTTTTTTTTTTTTGGCTTGAAATATATCAGTCCAGGCTCTCCTAGACTTGTTTATGTTCAGAAATCTATTATGATTTTGATGGGTTTTCCTTTATAGGTGATTTGTTTCTTTTCACTGGGAGTTTTCAATATTCTGTTCTTGTGTTGAATTTTTGTAATCTTGCCTGTAGTATGCCTTGGTGTAGTTTTTTTTCTGATCATGGCTAATTGAGGTTTTATTTGCCTCACTTATTTATAAGTCAAATTCTTTTTCCATGCATGGGAAGTTTTCTGCTATTATTCTATGAGTAGTTTTTTTTTAAATTTAAATATATATCCTTTGTGCTTTCTTCTGATTTTGCATGGTTTCCAAATTATCTTAAATTATTGTTGCTCACATCATCTAGTAGCTGTTGGTTTGATTTTTTATGGCCCCTTGATATTTTTAAGGAGTGTTTCAATTGAGGATCATTACTCTGTCTTCTAGATCTGATACTCTGTCTTCCCATTGTTTGATTCTGCTGCATATGCTTGCAGTAGAATTTTTAATCTCCTCAACATCTGTTTTGCATCTATTTTATGAGATCTGGTTCTTTCCTCTGTTGGGAATTCATGGTTTCCCTAAGCTCCTCTAGGTTTTTCTTATCTGTAGCTATTCTAGATACATTCTCCATTTCTTTAATTATTATTATTATTATTCGATACCAGAAATCAAACCCATGACTTCATGCTTGCCAAGCAGGTGCTTGTTTTACTGAACTAAATCCCCAGCTCCATTTCTTTAATTATTATCATCTCTTTAGTTACCTGTGTGATTATTTCTGTTTTATTTTTGTCTATGGACTTACTCTTCTGGTTTGCTACTTCCACTGCTATAATTTCATGGATTCAACTGGGAGCTATTTGATTTCTTAGACCTCAATGCACTCTGGTCTTGCTTTGTGCAAACTGCGTATTTTGGGTTGAATGTAGCTTCTATGTTTTCCATTCTCTGTTTTGTTTTTGTTTTTGTTTTCTGTATTGAGGCTTGTAAGTTGCTCATGGTAGGTTATTTTATACTAGTATCAATACCTCTTTAGGTAATGACTACTTTTCAGAGCTGTCTTCTAGGTGTAGCTGGTTTTTGCCTTGAATCTATCCTATGGCCCTACCCTTTCTGTTTATTAAGGATAAAATGTTGCAGCCTGTTTGGCCTAGTTCCTAGTCCTTTGGTATTGAGCTGTAGTATTGTTTATAGCTTCCAATCTAAATATTGCCTCACAAGGAGGATCAATTGATCATAACAAATATGTCAACTTGGCTAACAGTACAATCAGTAATAACTATAGTAGTATACTCAAACTGGAAAACAGTAAACTCTTATAACTAAGACTTTGTCACCTTTAACCCTAAGTACAAGATTTATAGTTACAAGATCTATAGTTGCATGATCAAAGAGAAGTCAGAAAATTATATACTTTAAATATCCTGTAGATAGAGCAATTTATCCCCTTCAACCATAAAGTATCATTCAGGTATAGTAAGATATAGTAAAGTACCTATGGATTTATAAGGATAAATGTTATGCATGTTGTAGTATGAATAAAAAAGAGCAAAATAAATAGATTATGAAAACTAAAGCAATGGTAGATGTGAACAATGTGGTAAGATTGATGAAAGAGAACCTGCTAAGGAGTATTAGGGAAATTACTGGTATTAAATAACAGTAACGAAGACAACCACTTAGGGAAAGTATATATAATAGAAAGTAGAGATTAAACCAGAGGAAAAATAAACAGGAAAAAAATACTAAGGGAACAGTTGAAAGAGAGAAAGTGAGAAAAGAAGGGGGAGGAGAGAGTGTAAAAGGAGGACCTATTCAAACAAATAAATCAAAGTAATATTAGAAGAGGGGGATGGACTGTAAAACTCAAACCTCCACCAAAAGGAAAAAAATTAGTGAAAAATCGATAGTGAAAAATACCAATAATGGAGGAAAGAAAGAGAGGAAAAAGTTTGCATGTATTTTCAGATGACTGTTTACTTCTCATTTCAAGTGTTTATTTTTCCAAGTCTCATTTCTCTTTGGCCCTCTTTATAGTCTGTGTGTTTGTATGGCGGTTACCCAGTTTCAGGTGGAATGCTCTTTGTAGTCCTATTTGTACCAGTTGTTCCAGCTGTGTGACTGGACCAGGGAATATGTGGGGCCTTGTTTCTGAGGCTACTGTTGTGGATTCATTATGATTGTGTATCGATACTGTTAAGCCAATACATGTTCCAGTGTTAGTGGACAAGTTCCCAATATGTGGAGGCTCCTGTGGGCTCTCAGAACTGTTGGAGAGTCAGGAGAGGAGAAACAAATCTTCCCAGGACTAAAGAGACCAGATTTCTACAACCCCAGTGAGGATGCAGAATACTGGGTAGTGTCTCATGGGAGTCTGGAGTATTGGGCAGAATAGGAAGCCATTAACTCTTTCTGCTTAACCAGGCAGAGGGGTGGCCTATCGTGTCAGGCAGAGACTGTGTTTGGGACTGTGGTCGAATGCAGGGTGGAGACTCTGCTGTGCCCATTGTGTTTAGAACACTCTGTAAACCTGTTTCCTGGGATTGATGTTAGATGTCAGACAGTCTGGAGAGTGTAGGATTGGAGCAGGGCAGTGAGAGCTTGGTATAGGGTCAAGAGAGTCTGGGGTGCTGAGTATGGACTCAAACTGGACTAGTGTTAGCTCTGTATACTGGACAAACATCCCAGTTTGCTTGGGATAAACTACAGGCTCTCAGCAGTGACTCGAGCATGCTCAGGATCCAATATTAAAGACTCAACACAATGCAAACAGCAGTTCTTGGTTATCTGTTCACTGTCTGAGAATGAACAGGCAGGTAGAGGGAGGGAGCAGCTTCCTTACCCTCACTCCTGGTATGACTTCGGGTACCATTCATACCTGGTGTGTGCCAGTGAAAAGTGCTGCCAGATAACAATATCCTCTGTGTGGAGAAGGGACAATGAGGCTAGGGACCATATACCCCAAGACTATCCCATGTGACTTAACTCTGCCGTGCTACTTGGATCCCACCAATTATTTGAGAACTTCTCAAAATTGCAGTCCTGTGTTGGATGTGGGCTGAGGTCCTTCAGGAGTCCTGTCAGACTGCTGCTCCCCTTTTAAACTCCTATGCCTATGATCTGTTTGTCCCACGATTCTCTTCTTGCAATTTAATTTTTTTGCACCAGGGTATGTGTTCTTTCCCTTCTTCTAATTACCTGTGTTTTTAGTTGAACTTCTGAGTCTGTCCAATGTGACTCCTCCTCTAGTCAGCCATGTTGGATCTCCCTCATTCAATAAATTCTTTGATTATAGAATTCTTGATACAGTTTTAAGGTTCTTCATGGAATTACTGTCTTAGTTAAAGGGAACATGTTCTTTAAAGAATAGTTTTGCTGCTCTAAGTTATCCATTTTAAGTAACATTCTTATGAAAAGACATTCCAGTAAAAGAAGATCATTCTCTTGTGATAGAAAGTATGCAGACTTCTTAGCTCTCAGTTACAGGGATATGATGGAAGAAATCTTGTAAGAGCATTGATGACCTGTTGAGACATATTTGACATCAATAAAACTTTTTTATTTAAGAAAAAATGGACACAGAAGACAGAAACAAAAAGCAAAAAAGACAGACAAATGACAATAGCAAATCTGATATGATAACATTGTAGGTTTACACAATGAGATGGTTGAAATTTTGCAGTAGTTACAATATTGCATATCATTACCTTCATAGGGGTTGTTCAGATTGACAGATATAGACATGCAAAATTTATCAAATCATGAGTATTAACTTTTCTTTTTCAATAGCTAATGCATTTAGTAATATAGTCATTTTAACTGTCCTATGTATACCTATTTATAAATTTATGTCTTTTTCCTTTTCCCTTCCTTCTTTCCTCCTTTCCCCTTAGAATACCTCTTGTTATCTTTAAAATAACTGCCCATATCATCAGGTCTAATACAATCAAGCAAGATAGTTCAGAATGAAACCAATAAAAAGTAAAAGAATGGTTATGAAGAAGAGAAACAAAAAACTAAAGGGATCAACAAACAACAACCTATCCGATACTGTAACATTATAGGTTTATGAAATGAGATGATTGGAATTTTACAGTAGTTGTGACATTGCATATTGTTACCTTCAAGGGGGTTGTTCAGATTGACAGATAAAGACATGTAAGATTGGTCTAATCATATGAGTATCAACTGTTCTGTCTCACTAGTTAATGTGTTTAGTAATATAGTCTTTCAAACTATCTTATGTATACCCTCATATAAATCCATGCCTTTTTCCTTTTCCCTTCCTTCCTTCCTCAGTTCCCTTTGTAATACCTTTTATTGTCTTCAAAATAATTGCCCTTACCAATTGGCCTAATATAGTCGAACGAAATAGTACTGAATAAAACCAATAACAAATAAAATAATGGAAGTAATACATAGTAATGCAGTGTTGATTTCTATAATGCCTCATATTATCTTCTAGGTGGTTGCCTATATCATCTGTTGTAATACAATCAAACAAAGATAGGTTAAAATCCCTCAAAATAGAACAGTGAAAGCAATACCTGGTTTTGAAACAAGGTGATCGAATATCATTAAAGTAGCTACCCTAATAAATTTTGTTATCTTTAAAAGAGCTGTCTTCGTCATCATATATAATAAAGTTAAGAAGGTCAAGGTAGAATAAGATTAAACTAAACAGCTCATTGGAAACAATACTGGACTTAAATTCCAATGATGGATTATTCATTTGTCTGTCCCGCTTGGTATTATCCCTCTGTCACTGTTTCTGGAGCTGTGAACTTTTTTTTTATCTCTCTCTAGAATGTCCTTTAGTATTCTTTGTAGGGTTGGCTTGGTTGTCATAAATTCCTTTAGTTGTTCTTTGTCATGGAAGTATCTTGTTTCTCCATTGATTTTGAAAGATAATTTTGCAGGGTACATCAATCTGGGTTGGAAGTTATTTTCCTTCAGGGCTTGAAATACTTCACTCCAAGCTCTTCTTAACTTAAAGGTTTGTGTTGAGAAGTCTGCCGTGATTCTGATGGGCCTTCCTTTGTAGGTAATCTGTCTCTTTTCTTTAATAGCTTTTAACATTTCATTTTTATGTTAAATTTCAGGAATCTTGATTATTATATGTCTGGGTGTAGGCATACTTCGGTCATGTTTAGCTGGAGTTCTATATGCTTCACTTATCTGAAAGTCTCTTCCTGTTCCCATGCTTGGAAATTTTTCTGAAATTTTTCCTGTAAATAAGCTTTTAAGCTGATCTGTATTGACCCCTGCTTTTTCACTCACACCTTTTATTCATAAATTGTATTTCCTTGGGTTGTCTTGTAGCTGTTGCAATGCCGCTTCCAGATTTCTTATTATTTTTAGGAGATCTTTCCTTTCTCAATCCCAGACTTCTAGCCTGTCTTCCAGATTTGAAAATCTATCTTTAGTTTCCTTCAGGTGGTTCTGCCAACTTTCATTGGAGTCTTTGATTTCCTGGTAGTCTCTCTGAATCTGTTTCATATATTATAATTCTTTTTTGTTTTTTCCCTTCTCAGTTTCCTTCGATTTTCCACAATCCACCTTTCCCTCTATGTCTCCTTTAGAGATGCCTAGCAATTCCTTTATTATGAATTTCATTTCTTTTCTCAGCTGGGTCAACAGTTCTGCTCTAATTTCTTTTATAGCTTCATGGAGTTGTCTCCCCACTTCAGTTGTCATCACCTCAGAGATTTTAATTGTTGGGCTCCCGACCTCTTCTGCGTTTGCTTCTCCTGGATTTGCTCTGCTTGAATCGGAGGCTAGAGAGCACCCTCTACCTTTCTGTCTTGGCATTTTCCTGGGTTGTTCAGGAGTCTTGTGGTTTCTTTGTGTTGGTCCACTGCCTTTCCCCAGCCCGTCTCCACTCCATGGATGTCTGGTACAGTGTATAGGGGCGGGGCTGCTGCCTGGGAACCTGTGCCGGCTGTCCATAAAACTTCCCCTGTCACCCCTGGGGCATGATGTCTGGTACTGTGCACAGGGGCAGGACCACTGCTTGGGAATCTATGCTGGTTGTCTGTGAATTTCCCCTGCCACCCCTATAGCGCACATGCAGCCTTGGTCTCCAGACCTAGCCGGTCACTTGCCAGGACCCTCTGGTGCTTGGTCGGAGCAATTTCTTTGGGATGGTGCCCAACTAGGTGTGGTTCCAGTCTCAAGATGGATGCCAGTCCCTCACTCTCCCTTGCAGGGGTGGGGTGTGGGAGGCTGGGACCTGCCATGCTCACCCACTCACATGATCCAGTCCATCTCACCCCACAATTGATCGCTGCCTCCGCTGTTGCCGCCATGGTCATAGCACTTTAATTGGTCACAGCACTTTAATTGCACTTTCCCAGGACGCTCCCGCTGCTAATTGGGTTCAGCTGCAGTCAGAGGTGCCACCAGCCTCTGCTTTTGTTTGGTTACTACTTTTTTTACTCTTTCTGTGGGCTTCAATTCTTGTTTTAGATTCTTCTTGGGTCCAGAGGACCCATCTCCGTCTTTTTTTTCTTCTCTCTGTTTTTATATTCCAGCATTTGGATGGTGTCTTTCAGGGAGTCCCCCTATCGCGGTGTTCACTGGTCTGCCATTTTGTGAATCATGTCAATATAACAACTCATCTTTAAAAGAGCTAGTTTTGTGTCAATGACTTGTTGAAAATGCTTTGGTTAGAGTTTTTTTAAATCAGATTTTATTGGTACATTTTAGATATATATAGTAATCACATTCATGATACAGAATTTGTACCTGTACATGATATAACTTGTTTCTTGTTTTTCCATTTCTCTACCCTCCCTTCAACCCTTCTTCCCCTCCCCATTCACAAAAGTTTTGTTACCAAATTTTCCTTCGTTTCTCATTATCTTCTTTTCCCTTCATTCCTTCTCCTCCTTGTTAAAACCAAATTTCAATGGCTTATCACATAGGAATAAATAAGAGTACATGCAGGAAAATTGAAATGCAAGCTGTGTGAATCTCTTTATCTCTTATGAAAAGTTAGTGAAGAATAAATTAGCCAGCAAAGTGCAGACATATATTAAATATTAAATGCAGAAAAATCCTGAAGATCATATGAACTACCATTTAAGTACAGGAAGAGAATAAGCAGTAAAAATAAATTTAAATTATTAATATTCATTGCTTGGATCACCTTTTCCACAGCAAAACAGCATGATGAGATTTGAGGACTGACCAAATCATTATTTAAATTGGCTTATTCATTCCAGTTAAAAATATGAACTGAACACTGCTTGAATTTTGTTATTTTTACAGATGTTTAGGGAAAAATTGAAAAACAGTGAACTTATAATGAAGATAGCAGTTAGTAATATGTCTGTTTATGCCACATGCATTTGTTAACCAGCATGCTGGGGTAAGTTGTTCCTCTTAGTACTTTTAAACTTTACCCATCCATTGTCATAGAAACAGTGAGATTTATGCCCTTAGAGAATGGATCCTAGAAGCTGGGATTTGATACCATTTTTGATAGCAATTTTGATACCAATTTTAAAATTCATATATAAAAATGAATTTGAAACCTAGATCAGTGGCACACAAGTGTACCCTTTGCTACTCACAAATATAAGGGGGTAGGATATCAAGTTTGAGGCCAGGCTGGGCAGCTTAGTGAGATATTGTCCAAAATAAAATATAAAAAAGGATGAAGATGTAACTCAGTGACAGTTGAGTGAAGGTTGTGTTAGATTTACAATGCTTTCAGAAAAAAAAAATCACCTGATATTCTTTTTTTGGGGGGGGGGATACCAGGAATCAAATTCACAACCTTGCACCTGCCAGGCAGGTGCTTAAGCTGATATTCTTTTAAACTACTGTTTTTTCCTATATCTTTTATATAACATTGACATTTTGCTCACTGTTTAATGTTTAAAAAAGTTTAATTTTATAAAAATTTATTATTTGCTTGACAAGAATTTTATTATTGGTTGCCTTTGTTGATTTTTATTTTATTTTTCTTCTATTTGTTTTTGTATTTTTTATATGTTTGACATTTTACACTTAAATTTTCCAATCAACTAATAGGCAATGATATAATATACCACCTATTAGGTTACTTGACTTTTTTTTTTATCTCATTACTTGCTCTATTTAAAGGTTTACTGAATCCATAAGATTTCATACTTTCCTTTTGGAAGTATTAGTGTATTTATAAAGAAAAAATTAGATAATTTGTGATTTACTATCTAGGCCCCCCAAATGTTTAGAAAGAATCATGAGATTCAAATGCCACATGAAAATTTATGATAAATGGAAATATGACTATATCCAATTCTTTTTAAAAGAAATGTGGATATCATGAAATGAAGGTAGGATACAGTTATTATTTTGTTGAAATTATTATTCTTCGAAGCCCTTTCTTTCAAAGATGTATGTCACATATCCGATACCTGGAAAAGGTGCTTAGTCTTAGGTCTTCTTAAAGTGAAACTCCTATTGAAGTTGTATTGAATTAGTTATATGTTGTGACTTTGTAGTGCAGACAGATCTAGAGAATCAGCTTTTTATTTTTTAACTACCAAAAGAGAGTAGAGGCTGGTTATATGGGGAATATCACTTTTTTCCAAGATTGACTTCTCATATAAAGTAATCACATATGATATAGGAATTTAATATGAGAGTATTTGTGACAGATTTATTTTACTAAATACTGCAATATCAAAAGAAAATGTCCTTGAAAATAAAAATACCATTAGATGCTACTCCTTGATATGTTCCTGAAAGAGCTGGAGAAGCATATTTCAGTGATACCTACATACTTGTGCTTATACCAACACAATTCACAATAATTAAGCTATGGAAACCATCTAGATGCTCATCAACAGACAAATGCATAAAAAATGTGGTATATGTATACAGCAAAATATTATGCATCTATAAAGAATGAAATAATGCTATTTGCAGAAAAATGGATAGAACTAGAGACCATCATGTTAAGTGAAATAAGCCAGGCTCAGAAATTTAAATATTGCATGATTTTTCTTATATTAGCAATATAAATGAATAATAAGTAAGCAGGTAGGATGAGGAAGGAAGGGAGTGAGGGAGGAAGGAAGGGAAGAAGGAAGAAAGGAAAGAAGGAAGGAAGGAGAACTTACTGGTAACTCAAAAGTAGACTTTTTGAAATGGGGAAAGGGATCAAAGGAGTAATGGAGATAAAAAAATTCAAAATATTTTATGTGCATATACCAGTATACCAAAGTTATACTCATTAGTCTATATGACTAATATGTACTAATAAAAAAAGAACAAAAATATCCCTGCACAATTGAAAGTATTAATAACGGTGTGGTGGTATCATCAAAAGTGGTCTAAACCAGAATACCTGAGTTTAGTCTCTTGAGAATTTAGACAACTGGATTAATCTGTTTAAGCTTCAGATTACTAATCTTTAAAGTGCAAATTGGAAATGATTGGCTTTATTAGTTCTCAACCTACTCCTGAAGTACAAATAAAATATTCAGGGATCTGGTTATAATACGTGCACACCTGAAAATGGTATTAAGAACAGAAGAGTTAATTTAACGTGAACAACTACAATAAAACTGGCTTAGTGACTTTTCTCGTTGTTGGAACAAAGTTAAAGGGGGAAAAGTTTATTTCTACGCACAGGTTTCAATCCATGGTTAGCTGACTCCAAGGCAGGGTGGCATGGCAGAGGGGCACTGCAGTCCAGGGCAAGGCAGGCAGAAGCAGCAGCAGTAGCAGCAAACCTGCCTTCCCTCTCTCCCTTTGTATTATATTCAGGCTATAAGTCTATTGATTGGTGCCACCCACACCCAGCATGGGGCTTCTATTGTCCATATCCAGAACTATGCTAAACACATTTAATTATCACACACCCTTGATCCAGCTACCTTTGAAAAGCCCCATCTATGAGTGCATGAGGTTTGGGGGGGGCATCTAGATTCAAATCATAACAAAAACCCACACTCATGATTGAAAAGATTGATGTTTTATGGTTAATATATATAAGGTAAATAATTCAAGGGAAGTGAAGCATGAACAAATGTTAAAAATGCATTAATGACTGACCCAAAACAAGTAAATCATGGATTGCAAAACTGACTTACAATTATGCTCCAAAGCTGTCTGTCCTGATATTTCACAAATGTCAGTAATGTTGCTAATTGAAAAATACTAAGAGAAACATCAGTAACCAGAGCTAGCCATTATGTTGTTAGGGTATTAGATTCAATCTCCAGCCATCTGAAGAACTTCTCAGGAGACAGAGTCTTCATGAAACATGGATTGCTAGAGAAACTTTCTTGAATACCTTTCTATTAACTGCTAATATTTAACAGTGATTTATATTTTTAAAATGACTTTCTGATAATTTCTAGGCCATGGTTTATTTAACCAAAACAAAACAAACTTGAATTAGGGAAACTTTATTTTTCTCTTGTGATTCACAGAGAACAATATTAGCAGGGTATCATTATAAACACTAAGTACTCAATCAACCAGTCAACTCATTGGAAAATATCAAAGAAGCATATATATATATATATATATATATATATATATATATATTTTTTTTTTTTTTTTTTTTTTTTTTTTTTTGCGGCACCGGGGATTGAACTCACAACCTCGCACCTGTCAGGGCAGGCGCTTAAGCCACTGAGCCAAACTCCCAGCCCTGGTTTTTTTTTTTTTTTGAGGCAGGGTCGCACTATGTAGCTCAGGCCAACCTTGCGCTCGCGTTGTAGCCCAAGCCGGTCTCGAACTCACAACGCTCCTCCTACCTCAGCCTCCCGAGTGCTGGGATTAAAGGCGTGCGCCACCACGCTCGGCCAAAGAAGCATATTTTAAATGCTTATATCTTTAGCATTTTAATCAATATTTGTTGAATTAGTTCTATTGAAATTTAAATTGTGTCTTTTATAAGAGTACTTAACAATTTACTGATATTTTGTCTCTCCAGTGAACATACCTTGCAAACATATTTATACTATGCACTATAAAATTAACTCATCATAAATTTTTGTTCATTGCATATTTTCTTGAAGACTCCCAGCTTGCAGTTGTTTGACTTGAAGTTTCTAGGGTTTCGCTAGGATTTTTTTCTCTTCATTTTCAGACAGCAGTCTGAATTTTTTCCCTGCTGAGGAACTGTTACATTAGAGGCATCCAAGGCAAGCCTTGCAGAGTTATGCAGGAGTTGTAGGAAAAGGAGTGAGTTACTGAAAACTCTATTCATTTATATGTCATTAAACAAAGTGGAATTGTTAAAACCTCCGATCTATTCCTTAATCTTTCTTTGTATTTACAAAATAAAGCTTTCAGAACATGCAGATCCAGTGTGAATCATTTATTGTTTGCAGTTTAGTTGATATAATCAAAATTATCCATTAATATTAAAATATGA